>VYZM01020432.1:1042687-1085105 GCA_013398915.1 Dromas ardeola
TGAGATTCCTCATGTTCTCTTACTCATCCTCCCTTAAGGTAATTAAGAATCTTACTTGCTATGGGAACACCATTTGCTAACCAGCTTATATCAGGCTTTGGGTTGCCGTTAGCTCTGCAGATCAATGTCCCATCTTCTCCAGGAGACAAGACCAAGTTTCTGGGTGCTGTTATCCAGTATGGGGCAGCTGGGGTTAGGAAAAGAAGCACAGCAATTGTTTTCTAAAATGACGTACAGAAAATTATAAGGCACAGTCATGGTAACCAAAAGATAATTCAAACAAGATATGTGTAAGATACAGCTTTACACTGTTAATTTTTTTTTAAAAAAATATATATATATAAAAATATAAATATAAATATATATACATATCATACTCAATGATTAATTGGCAGATTATACTTTGGCTAAACTGAGCTACTGGCTACCCACGGCATTAAAATTCTGAGATAAGCAACAAGAAGTTCTTTGTTTCATTTAGGTTGCCTGCTTTGAATCTCATTTTCCTTTCCTAAAGAAAGCAACATTTATCTGAGTATGGCATCTGCAGAGACTAGAGTGATCTTTTGATTAATTTCAGAGATACCCATGTTCACAGTAGTTAGGCTGTTAGAAAAGAATTTAGGTTTGATTACATAAAAATATTTCCTGTCACAGGTGAAATTTAGAAATGGCAAAATCCTTGGTCTTGCTGAATTCAATGGAGGATTGCAATGGGGCCAAATGTTTACCTGAGACAGTTGAAAACACACAGAGATCAAAATGGATGGAAGACTGTCCTTACCAAAAGATATTCATTTGTGTCTCCATCTCTTTTACGATAAATAATCACAAATAGCATATGCTATCACATCTTGCAATTAAAATTTCAGATTTTGGATTGATGGACAGATGCAAACAGAAAATTAAACTTCTGCTGTTAAAAAGGAGGTTGAATGTGATCATAAAATGACGCTGGTCTACAATAAAATAAATGGCTATTTAACATGCAAAATAAGCACTACAGCTGATTATTTCAATGACTAATTAGCTGTCATTCCAGTTTTTTTGTTTCATGGTATTCAAAACATACTTAGAATTCCTATTTGGACAAACAGACTGTAAGTGTTTTTTAGAATTAGTAAGACATCATCTTGGGTAAAACACATAAAGAAGATAGAAAACCAGAAATGTCGATTAAGAGAGAAAAAGGAAGAAGAATGTAAGACCATAGGACAATAGTAAAATAAAGAAGAGAAAGAATTTGGGCTGTATGAATGGAGAGCAGAAAAGATGGAGAAAATAAGGAGGAGATGAAGAAGAGAGATGGGGAGAAAGATACAGAAACAAGGGAAAGAAGCCGTCTAATGACAGATAATCAAAGGATCTAAAATGCACTGGTCCACGATAAGAAATTATTTTACTACTGTTGCAGTACAATCTCAATTTAGCACGATGCTTTACAAAACAACATATTAAAAAAATAAAGAGAGATTAGAGATAGTTAAGTCCTTCCAGTGGTAGAATTCAGTCGGTTTAATGATCATTTCCTCAGGTGTTTGTTTGTTTGTTTGTTTGTTTTACCATTATCATTTATCCTTTCAGCTATATTTTATCCTAGAAAGCTTACTTCAATCTTCATTCTGAACATTGGCAATATTACATTAAGGATTATTTTAGTATTACCTTTTACAGTTACTGAAATGACATGATGAGCAGAACCTAATGTATTTCTTGCTATACATTTGTAGTTCCCAGAGTCAGCTTCAGAAACATCGATAATCTTGAGAGTTTTCTTAAAGTTTTCAAAAAATGTTCTGTTGGCTGGCAGTTCCCCACCCTCTTTAATCCAGCGGATTACCGGTGTGGGCCTGGAGAAGCAAAAGCAGAGACTGGATTTAGGGACTGGAGAAAAGGAAGACGAGAGTTCAATACATTCATTTTTTGAACATATATTTCACAAATAATTATTTTAAGAGCCTCTACCCAGATTCTGGGGCATATCCAGCAAATGTGCAAAATATGCCAGCATTTTTTTCTGAGAAATGACAAGCCTCACTAACACAGTCAATTGCCATCTGTTCATAGGTTTAATAATTATGGAATACATTTGTCTGCTGATTAATCTAAAACCCCTGACGGTTAATAAATGAATACAAGTGTATTCAAATCTTATTGGACTTATACTATTAAATTGATGCTCATGGTGCTTTAAAAGGTAGCTTCTAGATAATGACAAGTTTATAACTGTCCTTCATATGAGCAATACCCTAATGCTCCATGAACATCAAAAATGTTACAGCAGAGCTGTAAGGAGACAGAAGCATTTCCTATGAGAAATGAAGAAAAAAACGTCAGTGCTGAGTCAAGTATAGCTACTTGTCACTGCACCATGTCTAAATCTTGGCTATGCCACATGTTGTCCACTGAAGTTGAACGTTGTCCAAACGCATGGAGATATACTTTTAGAATTACAAGAAATTACAAGGTGATGCTTACTGAGTAGAATGTCCTCTCTCAAATAGTAATGACTCAAGACAAATATTCCCTTAGCAGTCTAATATCACGTATTTTATAACAGAGACACTTAGCAAAGTTGACTTTTAATTATGGTATCAGTAATTAGGAATAGTTGTTTTAAACAAAATCTGCATCTGGCCCTTTGTGGACAACTAAGCA
The DNA here is from genome assembly GCA_013398915.1 of Dromas ardeola. Lineage (NCBI taxonomy): Eukaryota > Metazoa > Chordata > Aves > Charadriiformes > Dromadidae > Dromas > Dromas ardeola. The sequence continues at coordinate 1,045,346 of VYZM01020432.1, forward strand.
AGCCTCCCTCATTGAATTATTTATTTAAAAAGTTACATGATGGCTTAGGACACAAAGTCATACAATGTATAACATTCTATTTTTTTGCTCATTTTTATCCAGCCATTTTACTGGAGCTTGGATCACTGAATACTTTTATTGCAGGGTTATCAAAAAAGCATTTAACTATATTGCATATGAAGATTCCTGGAGCTGATGCTACTCCCCCTCATAGGTGTGGTTTTGCTACTGGTGCTGATGCAGACGCCTAAGCAGACCACAGCTGAGAGGAACATTGCACTTACGCTTGTATCGAGCTGTGTCAAGCTGAGCATGAGTGTGCCCTGTGGAGCTTCTGCAAGTGAATACATGTGCATGATGCTGTGCTGCATCATTTGCAGTTATTGGCTTTCCTCATGGCTACCTCAGAGCACTCCGCATTATATGCTTTTGTGCTCTGTAAACATGTTTACAGTTCCTGAAACAGGTACTAAAGATTTTCCACTTCTGCACTAACCAATCTATTCTCAGATTTCTTCCTGATAATGAAATTGATTTAAGATCAAACTAGTTCATGAAGTTAAATTGCTCTTTAGTCATTTTCTACCTGCACAATAACCAGCAGAAGCAAACGTGCATTACATCAAAGAAACAAGCACCAATTAAACTCAATTACAATGAGAAATTGGATGTAAGGAGCTGAAGGTACATTGTAACAACTCCCACGTAGCCGATCTACTAAATAAGTATTAGCATATGTGAGCAGCTTTTTCAGATTAGACCAGCAGATTCTTATCTATTTTTATATAATTTGAGAGCCTGATTGTAAATTTAGGAAAAAAACAGAGGCTTGATTCCTGAGTGCAATTCTGCAAATGTGTGTCCAAGTTTACCCTATGGCATTTCTTGCTTCTGTCTTGTAAAAAAAGCAATGGCACAACCTGAATCTTGTGTGTAGGGTGTGGGGATATGAGAAGGGAGAGGCTGTATTTATTTATGTTCATAGTCAGTTTTAAAATCTGCTGATGCCCAAGTAAATGGTGGACTTCTGTAAAAGAGCTCTTTCTCTTTTACATTTCTGTTTCTTTGAAACACCTAGGCTTATACAGTGATAACATTTTAAGCATCTTGAAATGTTTCCCTCTGTTTCTGTATTTTTATTCAGAAAAACACTGTCTAAAAAGTAACTCACAATCCTGCTGCAATGCACTCCAACAAAAGCACATTTCCTCTGAGTTCCACTTTGGTACTTGTGCTACCTGTTGGTGTTAGAAGAACTGGCTGCCTCTCTGTAACTGGCTTCGCTGGAACAAGAAAAAAATAAAATAATTCATTTCTAAATTTTACTTTAATACTGATCAAATGCATACATCCATTCTCACAGTCTGGACAGAGATTTTGCTCCACGTTGGCCATTTAATTAAAAATAATTGTGTTACACAACTACATAGCTCAACAAATTAGGTTTTGGACAGACAAAACACATCTCAACTTGTTAAATGCTGTAATTTTAAACACATACATGAAAAATGTTATTATTAAAGACTGGAGCAATCGATACGTAGTTTTTATATAGGCAACTATGCAGCCTAATGGATGGATGCTGACCCTTAATCCTAAACAGCTCCTATTCACTTCAGCAGAACTATTACGGGGAGTAAGAGGTCACTTATGTGTGTCATACTACAAGACTGAAAGTTATGAAAAATTTCTGGGCTTCCATCAAAACACAAATAAAACAAAGTTATTGTATTCAGAAATATAGACCAAGGGGATAAAAGGGACACTCGACTTCGCAATATGCTTTGTTCAATATTTTCTAGGCAACGTGAGGCCTCTTTTCAGAAGTTAAGCCTTGTATTCTTCTCTTACAATATATTTAACTTCAATTCAAGCTGTTTCCCAGTCTGGCAATAAAGAACCGTTGATTAACCCACAAGAAATAACCACAGTAAACAGACAGCTATAAATGTAAGATGCATTTCTGACATTACACTCTGTTGGCTTTTGAAGTATTATGGTATTTCATGTGCCTTCATGGAAGTCACAATAAGAGTGCTTTCTGTAATAATAGAGTGCTTTATGTAAATACTCTGATGTTCTCTTATAGCAATTTTAAAATATAGGATTGAATTGCTCTAAAGTGCAGTAGCAGTCTGAATCAGTACAGTAAATTACTGTATTTTTTAAAAATGTGAGCAGAAACATAATAAACTCTTGTTTATTAGGGTACAGGATTTACTGATAGATTAACATAAATAGAACACTTAATTTTAATACAGCATGCACTATGAATTCCTTAAAAAACTAGTACATGAAAGCTGGGAGAAAAGGGCGGTCTAGAGTGAAGAACGCAGCTGATAGTCACAGGCAATAACTAATCTACCGAGTTTCGGTGCTGCTAAGTACTGCTGACTCATTTTGCAAGACTATGAAAATTCAGAAGAATTACCTCTGGTATTTTTGAGTTGTGAGCCAACCAAATGGTGTTTTCCTCACTAACTGTAGCTAATACATCCTTCTGTGTTCACATACATACTTCGTGTTTGTTTCTGAACGTCATCTTATTTTTATGCAGAGAATTAAAATATTCTGTGCTCTTGTTTTATTTTAGATTCCCGTAAGTTATGGTTTAATATGTACAAAGCCTCGTTTGATGAGGAAAAAACCCAAAAAATAGAAGAAATACCGTGTATTTTCTATCTCACACAATATCAAGTGGAGAGTCTAGAACCTCAAGTGTTACAGTATCAGTGTTGCTCCAAAATCATCCTCGCTAAATACACATATACCTGTTCGGGAGGATTAATTCACAATATACAAAAGACCATTCAACACAGATTAATGTAAAGATCAGTTTAAGCACCAGACAAACAAAACTCATCTTTCCCCTACAAAGTTATTTATACAGATAGTATTAAAGTGTTTAGATTTTAATTAATTCCAGTTTTACACTTATTAAATATGTTAAAAATGAATGGTACATTGAAGAAACTATTAAATGTGAAGTGCATCTGTTAAATGCTTAATTGTTGTTACTTATTATGCAGCATGTGATACTGAATAGTCCTAGTGATAATGAACATATCAAACTGCCAGTTAAATTGGAGGAAAAAGAAAAACCATCAACACATTACAGAAGAAATCAAACAGACGATTTTTTAAATCTGCCCCAGTGTGAAAGGACTTATTTATTTTAAGAGTTTGTATTTTTTATGAGCCATATGTTACAATAACATTGAAACATTAAACATTTGAAAGGATCACACGGTGCAGTCATTTTTAAAGCATGTATTATCACCAGCACTAATAGATACCTTTATTAGAAACTGAAAAGGGAGCAAAAGGTTAAGTAGCCATGGAGGTGAAGTTAGTTAACTAAATGCTACTGTGCAACAGGGAGTATCAGTGGGGACCAGTGTAACTCACCACCATAAATATCAGTGTCACTCAAATTAGCAGCTATAGTGTCATTCAATGAATCCACTGAAATAAACAGAATATCATGAAGAACGCATACAAGAGGGATAAATCAAAGTACTGGGAATCAAAAGGTGATGATATGGCTGCAGTGAGTTAATCAAATGATTAATTTGTTTCAATAGTTACAATAATCATAATAACTCGATATTCTTGGACATGAAAACCATTTGAAAACTGTTATTTTTTACACTGTATTTTTTCAATATTTCAAATTTTCACAACAGTTTTTCAAAAGACAAAGCCTGATAAAGGGAAAAAAATGACAGCTTTTAAAATGAATTATATGTCAGGAATACTGGAGATTACATTTTAAGTTTATACAGTACTGCCATTTTTTATTCAGAATTAAAATGACAAAATTCCCTAGTGTAACTCTACTTAACTTTGGCAAATAACTTGAGAATTCTGGATAAATACTATGTAAGTATGTAATTACGTAATACAATACCTACTTGAAAAGACTTTTACAGAAATGGGTTGCTTCTGCTGTATAGTTTGCGTATGATTAAATCTTGCATAGCAGATATAGTCCTCCCGGGTATCTTCTGGTTGTACATTAGAAAAATAAAGGTCTCCATTTAGACCTTGGGAAACTCTTTCACTTTGAGGCAGCCTTTGGAAAGCTAAGGGAAAACAAGAAAACATTTACCTCAGTTATAATACACACTCCATTATTATGATCTGCAGACACAACATTCGTTCCATTACACTGTTGGTGGATTTGTAAATATATAGACCTTTTTAAGTTTCCTCTCTAGCTCCCTTGTCTTCCCATTCTTCCCCGGTGTGTTAATCTAGACCTTACATTAAGATCTCCAGCTGCTTTCACCTTTATGCTTTTGGGCTGCATGTCTGCTTTTTCTTTGTTTCTACAGAAATGGAAATTCTTTGAATTTTAACATAGAGGGAAACTCCACCATCTGTGGTCTTGGTAAGCAATGGTCAACTATGTAGAAAAACGGCAAAAAGAAAATTGATTCTGCATAAAAACCAAACTCACCGTTATCCATCCAAAATATTATAGGTGGTGGTAAGCCAACAGGAGGTCTGCAGTGTAGTACTAGTGAATCACCTTCTCGAACCTGATTTGGTTCTAGTTTTTCTTTTGTCCACAAAGGGGATCCTACAGAAAGTAATTTTAACACACATATAAATTATGGATTGACTAAAATTCTAGAATTTAAGGAAGAAATGCACATAATATTCCAGAAGACCAGAAGAAATACATGCATCAGAATGTTAGTTCCTATCATGCTTACTGAAGATTTGATTTTTGTTCTTTTTTATGTTTTCTTGGGAGAAAAGTAGGTTTTCTTTAAAACTTTTTTTAAAGCAATGATTTGCTGAAAGTGTAATCAACTGATTCAAATTATTTTGTCTCCTCACTAAAGGTTTTATAACAGTATCTTGGAAAGTTTTAACTAAGATAATGCAAAAAAAAAAAATTATGCACTAAATTAGAAAAAAGACAGACCTTCCTCTAACAACATTATACACACAGTTCTATTAGAACATGCGATGACAGAACATTTTAAACTGAGAAGCTTGAAAAACTGATCTGAGATAAAAATCACATAAAAAGGCATATAAACAGTCTACCGTTAATCAAAATTTTTTAGCTTTATCTTCTTTTTTGTCCCAATCTGTTTTGTATTAACTCTTTTATAAAAACTATGGAATACCTGCATCAGAAAGAGAGTAAAAATTGTCCCCAACAATGATAAGCATTAAGGATTTAAATATTTTGTTATAATTGTAGCGTCATATATACAACCCAATTTTAAACATGATAAATCATTGAGATGTACCAAAAAAAAAAAATCAGGAAAGCATTTTGGTTCATATATTTTCTAAGGAATATTGGAGAGAACATGCAACACTATTAAATCTGAAGATCAGACACTATACAATACCTTCTAACATGATCACTTTGATGATTAAATTTTTAAGATGGAAAAAAAAAGCAAAACATTCATAAGAAAATAAGCAAACTCAGGTGTTTCACATTTTATGAACATTAAGAGCTTCACTTACTAGAAGGCCTTATAACAATATTGTTGGAAATGGCTGCTCCTCGTTCATTCCTTGCTGTACACTGGTATACGCCTTCATATGCTTCTGCCTTCCCACCATTCATAATATTTACGACAAGGGTCCCTGAATTTGGTTTCATTGTTACCTGTGCATCTTTATCTATATCAAAATGAGTTCCATTGCGTGTCCAGGAGAAGCTAAAGTAATAAAAACAAAAAGAAAAGTTTCTTCTTCAGTTGCCTTTTGTAGATTGTATGGAGGAAAAAAAAAAGAAAAAAAGTAATTTTCAATGATACACGGTATTTTTTTCTTTAGCAGATAAGTAATACTTGTTCCCAAACTAAATTAACTAATAAAGTAATAGAGCACTTTTTTAATATAAGAAATCTGGCAATACTTTAAGATAAAAGGCTTGGCTGAACTTGTTAACAGGAGCCATTTCAAAGTCAACATTTAAAAAAACCCAAACCATTAAAAGATTCTGAAGTTAATCATATATGGAAAAGAACTGATTTTCTTTCTACTGAAAATGATACAGTAACATCTGCGAGAACCGATATTGCTAAAGCTGCATTAGCATTCCCATTATAAAACCTATTGTTGAAAGGGTTTATAAACCTGCCTTTAAAAACTTGCTCTGGGCTGAAATGTGTCATCTCAGGTCCCAGCAGGAGACCATATATTTTAATTGGTTTGGCCATTTTAAAGTTATGCAAGCGAATTAAAGACTGTGTGGTGAGTTTGATTTCTTTTCACTGCTTTAACGCAAACAACCATGATTCTTTAAATGAAATTTTGCAGACCAATAGCCCATAATTAGTCAAGTAAATTTGTGCTGGTGTTACTCAAAGCAAGAGATGTTTTGAAAAGTAGTCACTAAAAGCAAAGACTATCAGAATTCATTAAAAAAAACAGTAAAAAAGCAGAGATGCCGATATAAACACCAATTTCTTATGCTTTGTTAATGGCCAAAATATAGTTACAGAGAGCTAGACCATCGCCTGTGAAGTGCTGAGCACTCACAGGTTCAAATGTTGTGAACAGCAGTTTTCCTACTTGTTACATTCCAGCTTCATAATCTTAAGCACAAACACTATATATACTTACTGTTCAGAATGCTTCCTCAGAGTGTAAGCATATACGGTACTAGAAAAGATCAAATCTGGCGTGACCAAAATTTTGTGCTGACCTTCTGCAGTCAAGTAGGTGTCAGCTGTGTGCTGACCTTCTGCAGGTGAGACTGGACGCGCTACTTGCACTTGGTGGTGGGGGAGAACAGAAGAAGTGGACCCAACCAGCAGCACTCCACCTCACTGCAGTGGTTTTGGGAGGACTAGTGTGCATGGTGAACCAAGAGTGAACCTCTTAACGACCTTGCGGTTGAAGCTGGAGAACATGGGGTTCCTGTAATCCTCTGCTATCAATAACACTGAAGGATATGGGCAACAGTAAAGTAGCTTCAAATGGGAGGTGACAAATGTAGTAAAAAACCCTGAATTTGAGATACACTAAAGTTAAGATCTTTGCTGCTCAAGCTACAGGTAGCAGCACATCCATAAAACTTTACGCCAGCTGCTCTCACCAATAAGAAGTTACCCTGTTTTAACAAACAATTCACACTCTGAGCTGAGAAAGTTCATCTTCAACTTCAGAGCTTTGAAGCAGCTCAAGTTCTGATATGCATTTGCAGGTCATCAAGACTGATGGACCAGACTAAATATTGAAATAAATTATTTGGACGTCCTATCTTTAAAAATAAGCAAAACTAAGCACAAGCTTATAAAACTCATTAGAAAATTCTGCACTTAAATCCTGTCATTTTTTCCATAGCAGGGGAACAAAATGAGACAATGGTTTGACAGGAAAGGTGGAGGCCATACAGCAGAGCCCTGGCACATGACTCAGATACGTTGGTCTCACGGACAGGGCTCCTGGTCTCTCAGATAAATCCAACCCAAAAAAGGCCTTCAAGAGAAACATCTGCAGAAGCAATACAGTTGTCCCAAAGTGCACAATAATCATCTGATCCTCCAGGTCAACACCCAGACTCTTGAGAATGGGATCTGCCTGCTAAATTAAAACACTGGTAAACACAGCAGCTTTCTGGCACTCCTACCATTAACAGAACACTAGAAAGGGTGACAGTATCACAGATAATCTCCATCTTCTCCATTCTGCTGCCCAGCATGATAATGACCATGATCCCAAGGCAACCAGAAGGAATAATGTAGAAAAAACCCTAATTATTCAGAAGAAGTACATTTAATGAGCTCTGTGTGTGTCTGAATGAGCAATTATAGACTGACCCTGCAGTAAGTTGTAGCGTAACACTACTGAGAACAGAGAGATGCACATTTCTCTTTATAGTCTCTGAAATCAGAAGCAGTCACCAGAAACGCCAGAATGCATCACTGCTGTTTCCAGTGCAGGTCATTCAGCATCTTGAAATGAGTAGTTTTCAAACATTTCAAGATACTTAAACAGGGCCTTAAAATGGAAGATGATCAGGAATCTGATCTATACACAGTGTCACCATTTCTGCCAAACCCAAAACTTAAGGCTATTAACTACACTTGGTAAATCAAGGCAACTGATCATTAAAACTGCTACACATTACAGAACTTCCAACAAAATGCTTATGTATTTCAAGACAAACTTCATAAAATGGAATGATTTACAAAACATTTGAATTTACTAGTGTTACTCTGAATTTATTCAATATCCATTCTTCTTACACACTATGCCTAAATCTGGAATGTGCTCCAGTTCACATTATGGCGTACGTTAAGTCCTTTCCATGGGCATTTACCTATTTGGTCCTGTAATAATTGAGCAGTATTTTATTGTTAGAGCTTTGAGAAGAAACGAAATGCTACAGTTACTTGATGACTACAGAGAAGTTTAAATGCCAAGGATGAGAAGAGTCAAATTTATCCCACTATCATAGCTGTTTAAATTACAAAGGCAGGAGTGCGTGCATGTTTCTGCGTGTGCAAGCACACACATATGCATATAACTCTTTAATTTACAAAAGTTACATTATTTTCTCCTAGTTTGCCTATGTTGTTAGGCCAACAAAAGCAAAACAAAATGCTACTAACCTAGGAGGTGGCCTTCCTTTTGCTTCACACTGTATTACAATATTCTCTCGAGGGTCAACAATGTAATCTTTTGGAGATTGCTGAGTTATCGTAGGAGGTTGCGACACTTCATTATGGAATATAAGAAACAGAGGAATTTAACAATATTTTCAAAGCATCAGTGAGACAGTTTTGTAAGCAGAGAAAGCACAATTGCAATTAGCAATCAAATCATTGTGAGAAGAGTGAAATTAAAGTATCCTTTGTATTAGGAGGCTGAAGCCCTCTATTCTTGTAAATCAGTGTAGCTATACTAACTTCCAACTGAGCTATGCCGATTTACAGTGGATGAAGATCTTGGCCAAAATGTTTAATGGATATCATTTCTATACATCAGATTTCAACACATTTTCACAAAACCAAAGGACACTTGAATTTAAGTCCAACATACCCTGAATAAATGGTTGTGAGACACAGACCCACACAAAATGTTTTTCACCACACAGAAGGAAAAAAAATACATTGCTTTGTATTTTTAAACATCTTATGTATTTCCCATTTCTCTATGGGTATAGACTTTTCACACATTTATTGTGCTCAACATACTGAATTAATCTACAAAGCATGCTTTTAGGAGCTACTTTTCAGGAGTAAAGAATGTGTTAGAAGTTAAGACTGTAAAAAATGACAAAAATAGTAATTAGTTTCCAAATAGACTAAACATGTAGGAGAAGTCTAGTACTGATTCTCCTTAAAAACAACAAAAATACAGTCAATCTTGTGAATTGCCCCAGGAGAAACAAACACCTAACATTTATGATTTGTCAAGTGCTCTAGAATGAGTAGCACAAACTGGAATTTAAGTGGCTGGTGCCTACCTATTTAAATAATAATAATAATAATAATAATAATAATAATAACAACAACAACAACAACAACAACAACCACCATCACCATTATCTATGCCCATTTTTGCATTTAAAAAAAAAACTGTTTATGATATTAAGATAGTGAGAAAGATGTCTTCCTCAACATTGTTCATCTGGTTATAGTTTAGTGTCACCTAAAGGAACCAGTTTAATAACATGCCCAGGAACATCCCTGTCTAAATGTAAATTGTCTGCCCAGCAATTTACTTTGCTACTACTTTGGTGTCATTTCTAGCCACTTCAGCAAAATATTTCAACCATTAGTTAGCTGTGCTGTCATGCCTCACTCCAGCCAGTTAAAATTATAAAACTGGGATTTTTATTTTAAGTCTTCCCTACATGAAGTTCTCTTGCAGGGAAAGGGGCAGCCATCTGTAAAGCCCTTCCCACAAGAAATAGCCAGGAAAAAAGACCAGATCATGGAATCATGAGATATAGCGGCTAAGCAGCACAGGCCATGCAGAGCTGGGTTTTGCTCCTCTTCCTCACTGCAGAAAGTGCTTAAAAGAGGAAGGCAACCATTTTACACGATGATGATCTTTTGTGTATTTCTTTAGAGAGACACTTTGAAGACAGCCCATTTCCCTCTCAGAAGCAGTTCTTGGTGTCAGTAAAAGCCAGATGCATACTTGGGAAAAGCAAGCACACTCTGAAAAGGGACACCGCCTAACATACGGGATATTCCATCTGATGCACATCAAAGACCTGAAGTCTCCACTCCTGTGCTATGCACTGCACTTAAAACTTATGAAATTAACCATGACACTACAGCTGAGTTAGAAGATCCCATACAAAATTAGGTCTACTTAAATAACTATCTACTGTTTTTTATGGATACAGAAGTATCTCCAACTGGCACATGTAAAATAGTATATAAGTACATATATACCAATGATTTTTTTTTTTAAAATCAAATACATTTACTCCTGAAAGTAGTGGTAAAACATTGCTCATGCCGATATTGAGTAAGGATTTTAATGTTCAGATAGCACACAATCAAAAATCACACAATTAATTTGTTCAAAGTACCAGAACAGTGATTTACATACAGTAATATTTTCTGAACACCACATGCACAAAACATCTAGCTACAGCAAACCAAATTATCAACAAAATGTCAGAATCACACATTTTTGGACTGTAAATTCAATTAGCAACATAATCGGTATTAATTTTCAGCAGCACACAGCCTAATTTTTGCGGACAGGAACTTACATTCTTCTAGAAGTTTTGCTTTTATTCCCCCATCAGAATCAGCAGTTGAATGGACAAATGAAGATTAAAGAGAAATATTTGTTAGTAAAAAGAAAATTAGAATTTTTGAGAGGGAAGATAAATATCTCTGACAAGCACATTGGTCAGCATTAAAAAGAAAATATTTAAAACGTAGCACTGTAACCCATGCAGTGATGCCCGAAATTCCAGCTACCATTTCCATTGTGTCAGATATTATTACATTTATCTCAAAGTTAATGGTACGAGAAACTTTTCTGAAGTGTTGGCTTTTTAAGCCAACCATGGTATGTGATTTTGGCCTTGCAAAGACACAAAACACTGATACGGAGGAGACAGCAACTCAGAATTAATGGAGTGCATTGCCCTCATGCTGCAGTCAAAATCAATCCATCCATATGATCATATGGAAGAACAAAGAGAATGCTTCAGGCTAAAATTACTCCTACAAAGACGCAAGCACCTAATTCTACTCAAAAACATGCAATCCCTTTTGGTTTGAAAAATAACTAAACCAAAAAAAATCATCTTAGTTGTCACATCTTTATTGCTTGCTTCAAATATTTTGCATACATGTCTCCTCATCAACGATGCTTTAGAGCAAGTCAAACTGCTTTTAGCCAGCTACATTATCAGCCGGCCTTTACCTACAGCATTGAGGCACTGATGAGCACAGTAACTGCTGATCTGGATGAAACTTAAAGGTTCAACTAATCAAGTATGTTCTCACCACCAGCTCTCTGTGGTGGGTATGTAGGGAAGACCCACAGAAAACATAAGTCCTTCCCTTTGTGGTGCTCTCCCAGAGCCCATTCTAACCATTATTTATGAAAGCAATAACATCATTATAGATGTAATTTTGGTTAATATGATTTGTGGTTAAAAATTCAAGTATGTGACTTTATCAGACCTAACAATGTTATCAAACATTATGTAGTAGGGAACATGATAATTGAGAGTTAACGTGATACACCTAAAAGGGCTATTAATTTTTGTCTATTGGTGCATTTCTGGTTAATTTAACCTGAAGTTTTGCTCTATACAAAAAATATTAGAGTGGTGCACAATCTACATGAGTTTCTAAACTACAAGACTGGTTTAAAACACTATTTCTAGCCTGCTAAAATATTTAGGGAGAAAAATCAAGTTTAGAAAATAAAGACATTCATTCATCAAACTTACAAAGCCCTCTTTAAGCCACAGTTTATTGCTCTAAAGGCATTCATGGCACAAAATGTCTGATGTGATTCAGATGTATTGATCTTGTTACAGAAATACAGGTCATTGGTTTGAGAGGCTTGTAAATATGCATGGGGTAAAGACCATCAAAGCAGTTGCAATTTATGTCAATAATTATTAAAGAAAAACATGCATTTATGGAAGGTAGGAAGGTATCAGAAACATGGGGTTAAAGAAAGCCATGCAGATTAGAATCATAGGCAAATTTACTGATGTATTAATCCATCAATTTAACATCAGCCCTAATGTTCTCTTCTCTGGCAATTAGTTAACAAATGAATAGTCACTGTGAGGTTCAACATGGTTCACTGAATTCTGAAAATGTGATCATGCTTATCTTAAGAAGAAAATAACAACCTGAAGCATGAATAAATTCATAAAATTAAGTATTAGGGCTATAAAATGCAGCAGTTACCATTGCTTCCTTTTCAGCACGGAGTGCTACCTTCAAGGTTCCTCACTAACACAGTCTTATATTAGACAAGAATTTCAGATCTCGGGATTTCCCCTCTTCTAGATGTTTCCTCACTGGTTAATGCTAGAGCTCACTGCTAGGCACACAGGCTTTTAACTTAAAGTTAAGTACTTAATTGTTTTCAAGCACTGTTTAGGAAATCTAAGAGCCTAACTTACTCTTCTGGACCAAAAAGTAAGATGCTTCCAGCATCTGAATTTTAGATATATGAATCTTTTACTAGATCTTATAACAGCTCCTGGAAACCTCTTATATTAAGGTAAGGGTGATTGTTTACAGCAACTAGGAACTGTCTTGGGGTTTTCAGCATATTGTCAATATGTTCTTAATTAGCATTTAACTGGGCTTCTCTGACCTTCTTCTTTTTCATCAAGTGTTCAATAAAGGCACACCGAAGCGTGAGTATTTGTGAGTGTGAGTATGCTAACCCCTCTCAAGTGAACAATGTAAGTCGTTTTATATGCAGAGTTTTTGAAAATCTTCAGCAAATTAGTGTAAATATTCATAATCACAACATCCTGACTTAAGTGATTAAACGCACTCCGTGTTTAGCTCCATGTTGGAGTTATCTTCATTTTCCTATACAGACTAATCTTCCGTTATTCTGCACTTATTTAGTAGGTCAATACTTACAGTCAAGAGGTACATCCAGTGCAGAAACCATTTGGCACAGTAAGAGGACCAAGGAAGCTTTGCTTGCAGATATGATCTTCTTTTTCATCATGATTTTCGGCTGCATTGAGTAAATCACACTTGAAGAATGAAGTTCAACTTCATCAGACTAGGTAGCTTGGAATAGTTACGTAGATATAGACAAGAAACCTGGTAAATAAAAATAAGAGAATAACAGTATGGATACGATGTAGAGTTGAACAATCACATCTTAATAGTATTATGAAAAACCAGTAGTCTACACATTATGTCCATGGATTATAGTTACACGATATGCTCTAATGAAATCCAAGCAGAGATCCTGAAGTTCTCAGGACACCTAAATCATAACACTTTCCTAAGGAAGCTAGTGAACCACTCCAATAACCTTGTTGAATGGAAATACAAATGACTCTCCTAAGAAGGATAAAGCATCAGTCCAGCTAGTTAAAAAACAGTATATACAAAAGATAATAGTCCTCTGAAGTAGATTTAGGAAGTTAAAGCTCTGAATGCCCACCTAGTCTCCCTCAAACACCCTGCACAATTCTTGGAAAAAGTTATTTCAGGCATCTACCCCAATGAAAACATGTCTGGCCACAAATTTGCTAAGTAACCTGTGGGATCTTCCTGTTGCTTTGAGTTAGATATCTTAGCTTCACCCTGCTTTGGAACTCTTTCTAATAGACAGCTGGAGACTGAATACAGAAGACTTCATGCATTGCCATGCTTAGGTGCCAGTTTATGTACTGTATAGGAACCTAGGCTCATATTCCTGGATTTCACCCAAAATACATAACATCAAAATACTTTGTCATTTCTAGCCTGAACGCCCAAAATTTAATTAACTGGCAGCACACTATCAAACTCTTTTCTCCTTTCCTTTGTGAAGAGGTGGCAGAAATGAAACCTAAGGGAAATCTGTTCTTTGAAATGTGCTAAATTTTCCCCCTCAAGCAAACATGAGAGATCATATTAACCACGGCAGAATGATTCTGGCTCCCTCCTTATTTTTACTGCATTCAGGACCAAGCTCTAACTTAGAAGAATGTTGAAGAAGTCGAAACTAGCTGCCTGCAAGCCCCATCATCATCACCAGTGACCTACAAAGAGCTGTAAGAATACAGCCTTAGAAATCCAAATGGTGCTTACACAAGGCATTCTCGGTAAATGGACATCAGCTGAGAACATACTTCCCAGATGCCAGACTGATCAAAAAGTTCACAGTGATCAGCATTAAATTACCTTGAAAAGAGCACTTCCTCAGCTATGCCTACCAATGTGAAACACAATGTTATCAAGTCCACATGGAGTTAAAGTTGCAAAGAAGCAGCTGCCTTACAAATGCTTCCTGAAGTTACTTAAACCAGTTCATGCTAAGAATTTCCCTCAATCTTCAGGTTACAGAAGAAATGCCTTTGCATAAGTATTTATACAAATTGGAACTGCCAAAGCAGACAAGGTGGCAAGTCTAACTCCGAAACACCCAGGCATACAGCAGGGAAGCATGACAAGTACTCAGACTTTCTTAGAAAAACAAACAGAACTTTACTACATTTTAAATGAGCACCTTAGGCACTGGGGGTTTAGCTGGGGAAGGAGAGAAGTGTTTCTTCCATCCCATTTTTGGCACATATAGTTTCCTATGAGTAAGGGGAAGGAGAGAGGCTTCTCTTGAGAGTGCCCGAGAGCACTCCAGCACATTTCCTGCGATTAAGTGCTCTCCAGAAGAGCTGATTTTGTTGCATTGACTACAGCTGTCTACTCTTCACCAGTTAAACTAGGTTCTCACACCCTGCTCACCCAATCTTTATGTCATCTACTCATTACAGCATTACTGCAATTAACAAGGTGCCCTCTCTGTACAATGTGTTTGACCTGGGATTTACAGGACACTCTTTGAAGTATTGTGCAAGTGAGCCCTGACTTCTATTGTTTCTTCTCCAAGCAAAATTTCAGTTTTCCTTACAAAACTCTGAGAACCTGATTATCCACTGTATTGTCTTGTTCTTTCACCGTGTAAAATGAGTATTGCAGTGATTTGAGAGTATTTTAAAATTAAATTGCATTCCCTTTGAACAAGTACAAATGAATACGCAAGCAGTGGTGAATCAGGCATGTGCAATTAAAATGATTGTGAAAGTAATACCCTTGAGAAAATGCCTCACGTTGCCCACCTCTGCTACTGCAACGTTCCAGTAGGATACCTATTGAACCCACTGCTGGGATGTTTGGATACAATATGGGAATTCAACACGCAGCGGGAATTGTAAAGCTGAGCTTGCACACTGACTTTGTGATTCTTCAGAGAGGCAACATGCCCAAATGATTTGTGATAGAACATATTTAACTGAAAATGATTTTAGGTCTGTCAGCACAACTGGGTGCTCTTGTTGAATATATTCAAGATTAAATCTGACATAATTTAGTATGAATACAACAGCTGCTGAGTAGAGCTAAACATGGCTTTGATATAACATTATCTGCTACAAAATAAGGCCAGGCCTTTAAGTGCAGATCAATGTAAAGGCTTCAATTTCAAAACTTGAAATATTTATACAGCAGATTGCCTTTTCCTCCAGATAATTTATTTAAGCTCTCTTGTAACTCAGACATTTTGCCCTACCCTTTTCATAGAAAAACATATATATTTTAACAGCTCATTCAGGAGTCTGTTCACTGATTTGTACAAAATAAGATTCTCTATACCTACATACCTCTTATGCACCTAACAAAATATCACTTGTTATATTTTCTGTGCTTCTTGCTGAGATGCCAATTGTGAGTAAAAACATGGACTAAAGGTTGAAGCTACGGTGTAGCAAACAGGAGTCAAGGTAAATACGAATGCACGAGCAAAGTACAATAATATTTACCACATAGTATAGTATCAGACTTCAAAGGGAGGCCTTTTATGTATGACAAAAGAACAAGGATGAAGTGAGAGGCATCCACTTCTTTTTTTTTTTATTTTTTTTTAAAGGTATTATTACTTTTTACAGATGAGTTACAGAAAGACACAACTGGAAGAATGAAAGCACCAGTGAGCCTGAGGCAGAATATGTGGCAGCAGCACAAAACATAGTTTGGTGCCAGTGATCTCTTCGCTATGACTCACGTGTCTGGATGCTTTTGGCCATAAACAACAAAACCAGATACTTTGAAAACACTGAAGGAGCTAGCAAAAACAGCATGCATATGGAAGGGATCGGTTGGGAGGCAGAAACCAAAACTCCTTTTCACACTATAAATCAAACGGGACAGGGACCTTCTTGATTTTAAGAGCTTAAGAACAAAGGAATCAGAGAATCATTTAGGTTGGAAAAGACCCTTAAGATGATCAAGTCCAACTGTAAACACTGCGAAGTCCCCCACTAAATCATGTCCCTCAGCACCACATCTACCTGTCTTTTAAATACCTCCAGGGATGGCGATTCCACTACTTCCCTAGGCAGCCTGTTCCAATGCTTGACAACCCTTTCGGTGAAAAATTTTTTCCTAATATCCAATCTAAACCTCCTCTGGCACAACTTGAGGCCACTTCCTTTCATCCTATCACTTGCTACTTGGGGGAAGACACCATCACACCATGGCTTACATGCTTTCCCTCTGAAGGAAGTCTCCATACTACCTATGCACTGTGCTACTCCGTGAATCATGTCCAGGCATCGTCTGGGAGAATTATGGTTGGCTCAGGTCAAAAGGGAGTGCATTTACTGAAAATCAGCCTGGTGCAAAGTAGAAGAATGTCTTTTCTAAGCGTAACATTGTTCCACAGAGTTCAGATGCATCAGATGATTATGCATTTCTAGTGAATTACATTACTTTAAGACAAAAAGGTCTCTGTGAATGTGAATTAAAATCAAGGTGAATGTTAGAAATGTGAAAGGGTTATAAAACTGCAAGAAAGAACAACTGGAATATTTCATGCACATTAGGAAAAAAAAGCATTCTCTTATATATAGTCATGATTAAATTAATGGGGAACAAGTTTGACGCTGCAAGTGAGAGGAAAATTACTACTGAGCAAAAAACTTCCTCTGCTTCATTTCTCAGAGCAGAAGACAGATGTAATTAGAATATAGGAAAAATAAACAGTTTTCAAGGAAATTTTTTCAAAGCAACCTTATCTAGAGCTCCATAGAAACATGAAAAGCAGTTTCAAATTAGGTAAATTGTTTTGATGACTTGTCCATTAAAAAGTGCTAATAATACAGACATTTTATTTTATATTTTCAACACACAAAAAGCACAAAATGCTTGCTTTTGAGGACAACTGCAATACCCTTACCACTTATGACAGATCTTTACAGGGCTTATGTATTTTATACAACTGTGCTAACTATGCAGATATCAACAAGATGACTTAAAATATTTTTTAACAACTGGTTTCAAATTTCACACTTCTTTTTTAGCTATTGGTCTATTTGCAGGTAGGTAGGCTCAATCTACTCACCACAGGACACATAGCTGTGGGTTGGCTGAATACAGATGTACATAAAAAGCAATTCTTTTTAAAACTTTCCAAAATACACCAAATTAGAACGATTTCTAATCTTCTAGAAATCTGGAAAACACTACACCGCTTTCCTCCAAACTATTAATTTGTCACAGTTCACTATAGATAGAACATTTAAAATCATCAGGGAATGCTAAATCGTGTTCTCTGACCTCCTGCTTACGAAGCTTAAGCCTATTGCTTTGGTTTTGGCTACACGTGCAATGTATGTGCTTGCTATGGGGACATCCATTTAAAGAAGACTGGATCAACAATAAACCATGCAGACAGAACTGCTGAATTCAACAAAGAACTCCTCAGCACTAATTCAGATGCTGCAGGTACATATTAGTGTTAGACGGTTATATGTACTTTAGCCATTTTTAAGCTTTTTTGACGAAGGGAGACGGCAAAGCTGTTTGCCGCACTCTAACCGCTCTTAGCAATTCTATATACAGCGTAAAATCATCAGCCTGGTCACGCTCCTGGACTTCCCCTACACAGAGCATTACTCTTTTGGCTCCAACACTGTACTTCAGCATTCACACTGGTCTCCTCCCTTCCCACCACCCAGACACAATTTCCAGTCTCTCTACTCTCATCCCCTATTTTCCAAGCACGGCCTGCTAGCTTCCTTCTTCCTAAACGGATTATTTGCATCTTTCCATATTAAAAAAATAAAAATCTGGCTTGCTCAGTCACCTCAACCTCTTTTAATGATTGCCTTGTCTCAAGGGTCACTGCTGTCCTGCCAATCTTCAGAGCACCTGTTCATTTCAAAGTGTAAAATTACAGTTGATAAAGTCAGCAAAGAAAATGTTAAATATCATTGGCCTTTACATTGCTCCACATGAGAACACTATGGGAAAGAAACTTAGTCCTTGAAGCGCCTTTATTGACAATCCTATATTAAGGCCTGCTAGCTGGTTTGTTATTCATTCAAGTCTGGTCTGTTTCATTATATAGTTCAATTCATATTTTTATTAATTGGTTTCACATGGCAGTAAGTCAAATGCTTTTCAAAGTCTACTACATCGACAGCATTATATTATCAATCTTGTAATTTTATCAAATATTAAAAGATTAAAATCAAGGTTTCGTCAACCATTTTTGTTTTACAAGCCCTACTTTCCATAAAACTATGTTGAGTAGAATTAATTTTACTCATGGCCTTTAATTCCCTATCAGCTGAATCCCCAATCAGCTTTTTCCATATGTTCACTGTGATTTATATCAGGCTATATTTACCCTGCTCAATCTGCTTGTCTACTGTGAATCTGGGCAGAACACCAGCTTTCTTCCAGTCTTAAGGAATGCATTAAAAATGCAAACCTGTGAACCAGAAATCTCCCCCACCGGCTCCGCTAGAACTCACAGGTAGACCCATCGCATCTAGACCTGCTGGCTAAAAATATGTATCTTCAACACATATTATTTAATATCTATTAATGGTTACTATGACTAAAAAAGCTCTCCATCCTAACATGATGCATCATGCTTTTTCTTCCAATTCATCATGTTACTTGCAATAACAAACCAAGAGCAAGAGAAGAAAATTATTGTGAAGTAGCTCACGAAACAGTGCTGATCCTGTTTCTGTTCTTAAGACTTGGTCCTGTAAAAATAAACCGAATATTTCTCTGCTTGTCTCCTCCATGGCAATGGCCAACACATCTGCCATGAGAACAGAAGCTCTTTCACGCAAGTATCAGTACTGACTGCGCATCTGCACAGCCCCGGCACAATGAGAGTCAATTGCTTCTAGTGTAACTTCAGTATCAACTACTGAACTTGCACTTAAAACAGCTTCATTATCCACCCATTTTGCATCGCTACTGAACTGCACTTGTACTGGGTCATCTGACACCCATCCAGCTGATGCAGCCTTGCATGAGGTTGACTCTTCCGGCCCAGCCAGGACTAAGCAGGGTCCTACAAAGGCATGAATGCTCCGGGTCTACCTAAGCACAGTCAACACCAGATAAGTCCTTTAACAGTGTTTCATTAGGACAGGTGGGGGTATAAATGAAGACGTGCCTGTTCGGGTAATTCCGTAAGACATCCTCCCTCCAGCAGACACTCACCCATTGAATAGGAGACGGGAGGAAACTCCTGGGTTCCAGGTTAACTTCCACATTGATAAGGCACGGGCAATGTGGATCTTGTCTTGTTTACTTGTTTCTGGGGTTTTGTGAGTTTTTAAAAAAAAATTTTTCTCACCAAATATTTTTCCCTTTTTCTTTTGGGAGTCTTTAGTGTTGTTCTTCCCTGAACACTATAAAATATTATAGCTGCTAAATGCAGCTCATCGGTAAAATCACTATAGGCACTGGGATACAGCTAAAAAAGCAAGGATATAGGTCCTTAACAATTCCACTCAGTAAAGTCTTATTTCAACTGTCTGCTCTAGAAGTGCAAGTGCCACATCCTAGGAGCACACAAAAATGCAGGGTAAAAAAGCCAACTAAGAACAGAGTTCAAATGTCGAGTTAAGGGCTGCAGGTAAGCCTGTAAACTCAGTCATGATCCACCGACTTGAATCTTCTTGAAAGCAGCCTCTTAAGAGTTGATTTTTAAAAGACTGGAGCAGGGCTGATCTGTCCTTTTACAGTTGTCTTACATATTCCCTGAGGACCTATACTGGATTTGGCCCTTCTGAGGATTTAAACAGAGGAGCACTTACTTTCTAGATCCTGCTCAGATTAAATTATAAACTGCTTTGGCTGGGGCGATTATGCACATGGCACAGCAAAGCTGTGGATAGCCCTCAAACAGGGAGGTAAGCCTAGTAAGCCTGGCAAGTTTAGATACTTCCAGAGTCAAATCAGCAGTTGAACGGCATTTTCGGATTGCAAATTTAAACTCAAGATGTCTCAGTCTTGCTTGGGTGCTTTCTGGTGTCCTAAATTCCTGACTGGATTCAGTCTTTTTCACCTTTTTTACCTCCTCACTTACAACAGGAGATGGAATGGAGCATAAAAATAACGGTTTAGAGCCATTTATTTCAGTAGTCCTTTAGAGTCATTACAGCCTGAGCAAATATGCTTCATCTCTTATGCATGTATGCATATTTTGCTGTCTTTCAAAGATTTGGTTGAAATACTCAGATTGAGTGCAACTTTGCAAATCAGCTGAACGCTATGGGTTTACACGGGAGGGAATAAAAACATAACTTGTATAGGTTTAGAGAGATATAGCTTGGCTTGAAGCACATCACGAAATATGATGATCAAGGACAGGAAAGAATTCAGCTTGATTATTAGATTTCTCAGTGAGTTAAAAATCATTCAGAGTGAGCGAGACAAAACAAATTAAGAAAACACATTTTTACAGCATCTGCATGTTAAAAACAGGTACCCATGTGATAGTATCGTTAGGATAGCTCTTCAGGCTATTCTTTGACATTTTTAGAAGCATGCAAATATCTAGTTACTCATTAAGTCCACTTTCAGAAGGTCTAATTTAGACTGAACTTCAACAGGATGAGGTTTTCAAGTAGCCCATCTCTTTCCCTCTGAAAGGTTTTCCACTAGAGAAAAAAAGTACTTATGAGAAAAATACCTATGAATCATCAGACTGCTATTACAGCCATACCGTACTGTGCAAACAGAACCAGAAGGAAAACTGTACAGTGGGCAGAAAGAAAATGCACCATCATCCTGAGCAAAGACTCCCAATTCAATGACTACAGTTAGTTCCTTGTAAATATGCAAAAAGGATGCTCAGCTGAAATGCTCCCTGAAATGTTAATTTCTTTACCCAGGAGATATGATGACAGGGATTTTTTTCCTTTTTTTTCCTTATTTTTATTTTTTTTTAACCCACCAGAATTCAGAGCAAGGGCTTCAGAGAGCTTGCATAGGAGAAGGAAATACATTCTGTGTTACTCCGATTAATTACCTTCTTTACATCCCTACAGCTAACCCCAAAAGCACTATCTGTCCAGAAGTATTCCTGCAATCCTGAAGATATTCTTGTGAAAAGCATACTGTGCAAAAGAGCAGAATCTGATTAAAAGACAGGGAAACTCCTCCCTTTGGGAAGTAGAGCAGAAACCACTAATATTAGCATGAAATGCCAGAATAGTTATGCTAGGGAGGAGGTCACTCAGAACAGGGACAGTGCCAGAAATTGAGGACTAAAGCATTCTGTCAGATATAAAACCCTAACAAGTACATGAACAAAGGAGGGTAAACAGTGCTGAGGGAACAAACTGTACAAACTCCAGCTAGCTGCCTTGGGTAGATCTTTTGGAGATGGGGGCTGAGGACTGGTCATCTACGTATAACATTTATTTAACAGGCAAAAGTTAGCATGTTTGCTGGTTTAATTTTAATTCATTCTGTTAAAGGAGTTAGAATTACATCCGTTAGCTTGGAATCTCTGCCCACCATTAACAACTGAAATGAACCAGGAGCTTGGATACAAATACTTCCGCACTTTAGAAATACCCCTGCCTTTCTCTCTAAAAGCACTGATAATGTTCACGATGATTACAGCCGTGCAAATCAGGTCTGTTCCTACTTTAAATAACACTAATTCATGCTGCCACTGCTCCCAACAGAATGATGTGAGACTTAAGCATAAGGACCAGCTCCTTAAAATTTGTTTGCAGATCTCACCAGTGTTGTGGCATAACCAAGTCACCATGCTCAGCTGTGCTATGGAGGATCATATGTGCAGGGCTGACTAGTGCCCTAACGGTGGTCAGGAAGAACTTGCCAATTTTAAGATTTTTCTGACTCTATCACTTCTCTGCACAGGCATCTCTTGTTCCCCCTCACTCTCAAATAATTCATAACAACATGTAAAGTGCTTCATCACCTTCAGAAAACCTGCCTGCTACAGCTGGCCACCTCTATAAATAAAATAAAGCAGGGAAGGTTAGCATTCAAGTTTCCTTTTTTTCCTGCTGCATGTGCTTTTTTTTTTTTTTAAATATTAACTTGTAGAGCTTCCAATTGCCTGTATATATAGATTCCTGTGGACATTGTGGCAGCTTTAAGTGTGAGTACACCACAAGGCAAGGCCTGACAGGACATGTTCTGCGCCTGTGCAACACCGCGCACAACGGTGAACAGTGACACAACCTCATTGCCTGTCGCGGTCATTAAGAGCTGATTTACTCGGCTGGCACTTCAGAAAGCAAAGGAGACCTGGTGTGGGCCTCTTACCACCACAACACCGGTAAATTCTGCCACGGTTTCTCCCTGTGTCAGCCGTCTGGATGCGCTATCTTCTGCCCCAAAATATTAACAATCATGTCAGTCCTCCATTAGGTGGCAGATAGACCCAGAGCGAGGACGGGACAGGAGCTTTTCTGAGCTTGGAGGTGGGCAGAGAAGAGAGCAAAGGTGTGGGGCTGTTGGAGCAAAACACCACGATGGGAATGAGAAGATACCAGATACAGAGTACCTTTTACGTTTTGTTAGATGGAGGGGAAAGGGAAGAAGGAAAGAAACTGCACACATTCAAAAGCATGAAGGTTGGAATTACACGTTAAAATTTTTTATATATAAATTCAGATGTAAAGAAATTAAAGTATTCAACATAATATTAACATGAAACCAGAAAAATAATTTTCCAGCAGTGTTGAAAGCCACAATCTGGAAGATGATGGGGAAAAAAGCAGAAAACCAGACCCTGTAACAGCCTAAGTGGTTTGCACATGAATATTTGCTACAGCTCTGCCCCCTTCTACAGTGAATTCACAGTGATGGACTATTTCAACATAGATTTAACCTTTAAACGAGAGCTACAAGAGCATTTCAGATATTTCACAGGAAAAAACAAGGGAAAGGTGAACAAACAATGTTGCAGTAATTAGGGAAACTTTAAAAGCACTAAGGCCCAAAAGCTTCAGGCCCACTGTGGATCCACTGCAGATCCACCATAAGGCAAACTCCAGAAAGTCTGAAGCATCGAGACAGATTAGAGCACAGACCCCTGTGACTGTCACCACCCCGACCTCTCACTCTGAAGTACAAATCATGGGTATCCTCCCCCTCCTCCTCAAACAGCTCTTGCTTTAGTCAATTCTATTGCCAGCCAGACATAAAAAAAGAGCATTTTTAGTTCAGCGCAAGAAAAGCCTCTTGGATGAAACTGCCAGAAGCAAAGATGACACTTTGGATGAACAGGCATTTCACCTGTTATTACTTCCCCTTGGTGTCCGCTGTTATCCACTACCACCACATTCATTCCATTTATTACTATATTTTGCTTCTTGTTTTAAACAAACTATGCAATTTTAGCCAGTTTCACAGCATTGACTGTTAAACCTCACCTGCCTAAATACACAAATAGATACTTTAGTGGGGCAACTTCAAACAACAGATACAACGTAGTAAAATTCGTATTTTTAGGATTAATCCCTCATTTTGCTGGTGTTATTCAACCAAATCTGCCACTGGCTTCATCTGAACTTGGCTTGATTAAAACTCTTAAGATTTGTTCTGTAATCTTTATTGCAGCTGATTCTGTTAAATCTCTGTTCCCCAGCCATTTCCTTGTATCTGCATTATCAAAGACCAAAAGAAAAAAAGCAATTCAAAAATATAAATGAAGGGCTTATTTTTATGCATTTCACGTTTATGTAAATGTGGAAAAATTCTCTGCTATTATGATGTTAAAGGATTAATATGGCTTTTTAATTGAATGTATTTTTTATTTTAATGTATCAAAAATAAAACCCTGCAGCTTAATTCTCACAATAAATCTTGCACTTCTAATAGAGTTTTAAAACACCATTATCAAACTGAAACCTTCTAAAAGAGATGTGCTAACCTACGTTCCCATGCTGTTGCCCTTGCATGTGAAATATATTTTATACGTTAAGAATATTTTCAATTTTCCTTTTAAAAGAATCAGAGAAGTCACTTAACACCACTAAAATAACAAAATCTTAGGTGCAATTTAAGAAAGCAGCAATAGGACAAAGCCAGTAACTAAAGCCTGAGTGAGCTTTTCTATACAAATCATTAATTCAAACCTTCAGGGCAAAAGAAGCTCATTTATTCATCAAGAAGTTAATCCAGTTTGTTCCCTAACTGGGAAGTGGCTTTCCCTGCATTTTTTTTGTATGTGTACGCTATTCATTAATGAAACAAAAAATCTTACCCAGGACTTCATATCTATTATGTAGGTAAACATTACACTTTGATGTAAAAATTTACATTGTTCACAGCTTCATTTGAATTTCACATTCACATTACCACCGAGGAGATAAAAGAAATTTCTTTCATATTGCCATGTTTACTACTGTTTTCTTTGGCTTGTTACAACTAATTTATCCTTTATATCAAGATCTCAAATGCAAACACCACACATTGCAGGAATAGTAATTTTTTTTGCTGTTTAAATTGAGCTCAGTGCAGTTCTGCACAGTTGCACAAATGGATGAGGAAAATCTTTTTTCCATTCAATGTATTCTTTCAAACAGCCTGTTTTCTCATTATATGAATACTATTCTAAACACATATGATATCCTCCCACAAAATTCATAATAAATACTGAATTAAAGAAAGATTCTCCACGGTAAAGGAAAAAAATGGCGTTGTAAGAGGAAAACATATTACAAAATTCTAAAATAACTACCAGAAAACTTTTTGCAATTCTGCTGGTAGTACTGCAAAAGCACTTTGCTACGTAACTTGTAATCCAGACTCTATGTTGGTACTAGCAGACTGATAAGCATATTATTTTATCCACACTAGAGAATGACTACATTTAATCATTCAAAAATTAAAACAGCTTATTAACATATATACATATATAATATTTGTATCGCACAATGAGGCATCCAAGGAACCATCTACTTTTTATGACAGTACATCTAGGCACAGAAACAAGGCAGCATGATTTCACCCCAGAACTGAACTCTTCTTCTCATGGAAAGACACTATTTTATAATTATGCATCCATTTTCTTTCCGAACAACCATTTTTTTCCTAAGCCAAGTTATTTGCTAAATTTTTAGGCATGCACAAAAAAATGAAAACCAAATTTCTCTCCAATAATATGGGTACACTCAACAGTAATTTCTCGCAGCACAATTATTAGAAATTATTTCAGTAAATTCCGCCAGTTCTAATTTTTGCATAGTTGTAACATCTAATGGGTATTTTTCATGCAAATGCAGTACAAAATATGAACATTTCAGAAGGAAAAACTTCAAGAAACTATAAAAAGGAAGGCAAGACATTTAAAAACTGAAAATAAATAATATTCCTAATTGGCTTTGATTACTTCAAACACTTGGCTATACTTTATAGTTTTTATAAATTATCTTACTCTTTGAGGCAATTTTCAGTCAATCCAGTCATAGTTAGAGTAACAGTGTATCAAGGCAGCTTGTCAGTCAGACCCCTCTCCTTTGCGCATCTTGAAATATTGATCCTTCAAAGAAAATACAAAGGACTGCTCACTCAACTCTCAAGCAACACCTGCAGGTGATGCAGCCTTATTAGCATAATACTGTTCTGGATTTCAACATGTAAAGAATGCAAAATTGCTATAAATCAACATAAAAGGTTAAAATGATTTTCTCAGCCATGCTGATTTGAATTGAGAGATGCTGTTGTCCAAGGATTTTTAATTTTACATTAAACTGACTTACTGCTTATACAGCAGAGAAACCACAATATAACTAAGACCAGAAAGTACTCTTTAATCTTTAATATAAAATTAAATTTTGCTGGTTTTTCAATTTATCCAGAGACTTAGTACCACTTAAAACTGTGCTTTGTTGTATTCATTTTAATCAAATGTTATTTTAATTGGGTCTGCAAGGACATGTAGAAACTACTGCACCATTGGGAAGAAACTAATTTTTGATCTCCTGTTCTTACATCTCTGAAACCAGCCTGGTTTTTAGTCTCACCTTTAACTTCCCTTCAGGCGTTATTCCCTAGGGTTCCACAGCTTCAATTCCCAGTTCAGATTTGCTCAGAAGAATAATGTATCTCAAAGCAGTACTTCTGGAAAGCAATGCTTGTGGAAATGGGGGGATGCCTTACCAAATTTTCCATATGGTCTAAGGGAAGAAGTCAAAGCCTAAAGTAGGGCTTCCTGGGAAATCCTTCACCGGGCACATGGATGGAACAAAAGGAAAAGGCAACTCTACCCAGCATGTAGCTTCATGATGTTTATGAGGGTTGCCACTGTATGCGTACACTACAAAATCAGAGTGCCTCCTTACAAAAAGGAGCAAGAAAACAAGGCAGGACCTTAGACAACCAGTTGTGAATGTACTACATCTACCCTGATGTCTCCTAAGCATCCTTCACTCTCAAAGACAGACAGATGCTGTCTTTTCTTCCATCCTAAAAGCTGTAAGCTAGCTGACAACCACCAGACTGGTGGAAGAGCTGTTCTCCATACTGCTGAGAGAGTAGCTATCTATGAAGAAGGAGAGTGATGGGAAATAAAGTCCACCAAGGAAAAAAAAACCTCAATCAGATTTTAATGAGAACAATCTACCTCATACTGAAGTAGAGGCTTTGAGATATGTCTTTTCTTACTGTCAGAACAATAAAATACTAAATTAATAATACCCTTTCACAGGGGGCAGTTACAGTAACTGACAGTGGCTGATAATATCAGGCAGCAAAATTTGGGCAGCCCTCTCCCAGCTCTGATCCTTCCTTCCTTCCTTCCTTCCTTAGCAGGAACTTGACGCAAGCTGTTCCACTACAAAGATTTGGTAAGTAGCTCACCATTTTCTAACCTAAACTGCAAATTAAATTCACAACTATATTCCACAATTAAGTTAGGTTCAATTTGTACAGACAACTTTTAAACTGAAACTAATAGCTTCACTCCCTGTCTGAGTAAAATTTATAGTAGCAGATCAACTTTCATCTCTAAGTGCACAGAAACAATGTTTTTCGTATCAAGACAGATACTGAAAGTCTCAAGGATGGGTGTTTTCATTGGTTTTTGGTTTTTAGATTCTGTTGGTTTGTTTTGGGGGTTGGTTTTTTTTTTTTGACATTTGAGATCCTGGAGCAAAGTTTTTGCACTGTATTTTAGATGGATTTGGATAAAGTTCATGAAAGGGGTTATGTCACATTGGTTGCCTGTGCAGCAGTCACCAGACAACAATGACCAAGGAAACCTTTGCAAGCTTCCTCTTCCAGAAGGAAAAAGCAGAACATTGGCATCAACATATTTAAGGCTTGTCAGTAGGGCATAGGAATACTTTTCTTATAACCCCGAGTAGCAGAAAAGGAAGAGAGTCTCTCCTTTAAGATTCACATCATAAGGTGTTTTGTCTTGTACATTTGAACCAAGAGTAGAACACAAAGGCAACTGACCTGCTTGCACCCCTTATTATTTATTTTAAAATATTACAGGTTTTCACAGCGCATCATAGGGATCTCTGCATTCACACTCATGTCTTGTTTGTCACTTCATAATTCATTCTGTAACAGGAGCTGGCTGCTGTAAAAAGGAGTCACTTGGAAGCGTCCTCCATGAAACTGTGGAGGAGGTAACAATGAAGTAAGACCTTTTCTCACTCTTTAATCTTGACAGTAGGTTCCCTGCACTAGGTTGGGTGCAACAAATTACATGCATTTCGACACATAATGCTTACTGCTGGGTAGTTGCCAGGTAAGATAATAAAATTTCTGCTTAATTAAACCACATTCCTTTCTTCCACAACGGCTGATGATCTTGGCTATTTTTAACATTGCAAGGTGTATTCACATCAGTATATGCTGGGAAAAGTCTGATATACCTTTTGTTTAATATCAAACCCCAGAATTTCCAGACATAAAGCCAACAGTTGGCACGACGGTGATGCTCTGAACTTAACATATGCTTTCTCACATGTTTCATCAGAGAAAGTTTACCTAAGTCATTGCACTGGTTTAGCAGAGATACTGAATTTCACGGGGAAGACGGAAAGAGGAAGGAAAGACTCAAAGATTTAAGAAGAACCGAAGGACAGTTAAAATATCATTTTAAACAAAATGAACCACTTCTAATGTATCTGGGTCAAGGTGTCTGCACCAAAAAAAGCACCCAGTGAAATCTGACTTGGGAAAACAAGTACGATTAAACCTGAACTAACTTGACTGCTGAGTAAAAATGAAGTTAGCCATACAATTGCCTTTGCTACTATAAAAGCATTAAGGGCCAGGTTAGAAAAAGAGTTTCCTCTTTTCTTGCCAGTAATCATTGTAGTGTCCTGATCATCAAAGTACTTTATTAGAAGGTACAGTTCAGTACTTAATCTTCCATATATGCTAAACAACTGCAGGTATTGAAAAGGAGGTTCGTGGAGACTAGAACAACCACTTTTCTTCTTTGCTTTGCCAGGTAGAGTCACAGAATGATGCAGCTAACTCATTTCCACAAATTAAAATAGAACCTGGCCGAGGTGGGGTGGAGGGCTGGAATTAGGGCTATCCATTCGCTGACCATACTCCCTTTTTTGCAAGGGCAGTCCTTACAGTTCTCTCCAACATTGCCTTTCACTCGAGTGAAAAAGGTACTTTATTTAGGGGTGCATTTTCACATTAGGCTTGCTCTGATCTAATGACAAGTAGCTGTCAAGAAGATAGGGAGAGGTCCTGAGCTCTTCTGATCCTCACTACGGGTTCCTGCCCTCTCTCCTTGCACTTAAGAATTGTAGTATCCCCAGTGAGCTACAACAGTTCATTGATCCAACAGAAAACAAAGTTATACAAGAAAAGATTAGGTTCTGACACGACAGAGATTTCCCAAAAGGAACTATCTCTTTTGGGTGAGAGCCTGAAAAAAAAAAAAAAAAAAAAAAAGTGAAGCAACATGTGAAACTACACCCCCAGCCTACGTCTTCATGGATCTGAGCTGGGTCAATGCCATACTGAATTCTTCCCACCTCTCTAAGTTGACTCTGTTCCTCCCTCATGAAACACTGGTGAGGAATACTCTGCAAAGCCAAGGAAAATTACTTCAGAGCAGAGTCAAACATCTAAAGACATGTATTTATGCACAGTTATTTTGCTTCTAAAAATAATTTTTAAAGAAATCAAGAAAGACTCTGATATCTCTGACTTACTGACTACTCCATTTGACACAATGAAGGGAAAGTCAACAACATCCAACGACATGATTTTTCACATCTCTGCAAAGTCCATAAAAGTTAAAATACATGTTATTCAAAGACAGCCTCCCAAACAGGCTTTCTCTTCACATGCTTTGCTATGGGAAAGAATTAAGTTCTCAGACTTGCAGACTTACTGCATTTCCCAAGGAATTCTGTACTGCTGCTGACACAGCCTTCAAATTCAATTTATATTTAGTTCTTTCATTCAGAGTAATCATTTAATCAGTATGACCATTCTTTTGCATGGCCTTCAGCTAGGACCCAGTTTCTTCATGTCCCCGTGATTCACATCCATACTTTCTTTTTCAATTACTTTTCACTTTAGCATCCCATTTACTGACTTTAACAGAATCTTATACCATTCGGTCATTTAATGCTTATAGTTATGGAAAAACAAGAGATGTGTTTTATTTTGAGGTAGCTTGTTGGAATTCTTGTTTTACGTTCAGCAACTTTAAAATACCCACAGAGCACAAACAGTCTTTAATGTTTTTTTCACACATTCAGGACAAGATCTTGGATAAAACATGACATAGGGATAGACTGTAAGCAGCAGGCTACCAATAGATTAATTTATCAATGCGAAGGGATGCTAAACTCCCTACCTACTGGACATTTAATTAGGTCCAGAATAGGCTTTGATAGCTTCAGCTCATGTAAGTGAAAATTCACAATTGATCTACTTCATCTTAAACCTCATCTTGTCTTTGAATTCCTCTTGCCTTCTTTCATGAACAGCAATGGAGACGTGGACTTAACATTCAAAGGCTTTGGGACTGTTCCCTCCTTTCCTTCATAAAGAGAAGCTCTTTGGACATACCCTATTTCCTTCTAGATGGTAACCCCTTCATGTTTAAGCACATTAAACTGTAGGATGCAATAAGCAAGCAATCCTGTGGTCCCCCTACCATTAAAAATCCTGCACTTAAATTTCTACCTCATAGAAAAATGATTCCAGATGTAACAATCTGGCTAAAAAGAACTAACAAGAACACTAACTTCAACTGAGTTTTACTTTATTTACATCACTTCACCTGCATATAACTCCACTAACCTCCGCAGAATTACTCCTGATGCACATGGGGACGAAGACATCAGAACTGGGTCTCTTGCCCTCATATGTTTTCCTGTGACATGACGGTATCGCAAGAGCACAGCAGCCTGTAAAGCCCATACATACGGCTTTTTCACCACGTCTCAGGCACATTTCACAAGATGGAAGACGCATTCATAAATTTCTCTGCACACTTCCATTAAAAAAAAGCAGCACTGACATTTCATTTTTACTATCTTTATGATTCAAAACATGTCCTTGTATTTCTTCCTAATGAGTTGCAGCATGTAGTGTAGTCTGCTAGATGCGTGAATTTTTAATTCTGAAGAGAAGCACTATATTATGCAAACTCTGTAAGTCATATAAAAAGGCATGTCAAACCTTTATTGGATTTCCCTGAGTTTTATATCGACCAACCTTTTACCGTAATTCATTCAAATAACATTTATTTGGTTTATCGGGAATAAAATAGTTTAAAAAAGTGTAGGCAAGTACCATACATCAATGTATGCAGCCTCCTGCAAAATAGTTCTAACATAGTACCATCCTTGACATATATTTACCAGGATGCATTTTATAAATAGTCAAAATTCTAGATTTGGAGGCTTTTATTTCAAAAGATAGGCAAATTAATTGTATACACAAGTTATATAATTACTTAAACTAGATAGTTATATAGTTAGCAATATGTGTGTGGATATACACACACACAAAAACAATATTTAGTCTGCCCTGTGACAAAATAGGACTGTATTTCTCAACTTAATCAGAACCTGTTGCTTTGATGAGTACTCTCCTTTAAAAAAGCACCCTGACTGGGCAGTTCCTGTGCTTGCTTGCATCTCAAATACATGTCTGGCACAACAGAGCTTTTCTGTTTGCACGTCAGTTTGCAAATGATACAGAAATCATTAAGTTATCTAAAAGGCAAAGCAGTTATTAAAAAGGAAACTGAAAAGTCTTTTTAAGGTATTTATGGAAAAGGGGTGCAAACAAGACAGATACTTGACAGAACATTTGTTAGGTTAATGTAATACTCTGGAATACGACACAGAAGAAGAATTAACCCAAGATTCTCCACCAAAATTCTGATACAGCTCAGTGAGTTTTAAATCTATTTTTGCTAAACTATCAGTTAAACTGTGTGCCAGGTTAAAGAAAAGCTCATAGGGGAATAGAGATTTGTGAGAGGTTCGGGCTACTAATTTCATTTCAAATGTTGGTATACTCTTAGGAAGAAAAAAAAAATTCTCAAAACACTATCAATATAGTAAAATAAGAGAAATATTGCTTTTGACATGAATGCTGGCCAAGCAGCATCTCGGTGTGTAGGTTATTCCAAAAAGGAGATTTTAAAAACTCATTTCATTCATCTATGAGAGTCTAATGTGACATTCTTTCAAAACTAAATCAGATGCTGGTTTTGTGCTCAAAGCCTCATAGCCTTTTCAGGCAGCACTCTGGCCGAGCAGCTCAGTGATCTCCGCTTCTGCCCAGGCCACGTATCAACACTTTTTAGGTTGTGTTGAAGCTTCTCCCTCCCTTTCAGCATGCTGTTATCTTCAACGGATTTCATTCTTACCAGTGTTGAGTGAGCACACACGTGCAAACTATCATTTTTTCAAATCCATAGGAATCTTGTATTTGTTTGGAGTTTTCTGAGTGGAAAGATGGTTTTGAGTGGAAAGGCACTTATCTCTGTTTAGTGTTGTCACAACAAATGGCAGTAACTAAGTCTATCACCATCAAGAAGCTCTATCTGTTGGCAATAAATAACCATTTATTTTGTACTCTAAAGGTACTCAGGTACTTTAAACACGAAAGAAGTACCAACTGCGTTACTAACAATCGTAGAAGGATGTCGACAGGCAACAAGAACTTTTGCAGGAAGTTTTCTGCTAAACTAGTTTAGTTTTAAAGATGCTCGACTCAGAAATTCATAATTAATTTACGCACGATCTTATTGAATACAGAATGCAGTGAAAAACACATTAACCTTTCTTGATGAAAGAAAGTATACTTTTTGAACAGAAGTGAATGCACTCCTCTGGCAGTGAGAGGAGACAGAGCCCTTCCTTTTGCCACTTGACTGAGATCGAGTGTCACAGTAGGCAGGCACAAAAGGGACCTTCTACTGTTCCAGAGAGCCTAACCATCCTTTTTCCAGGCTGTCATGACCTGCTTTAAAGGAATTACAAAACAAGGCAGGGATAAATGCATTTTGTGAATAATCCACAGATGCAATTTTTATTGCATTTTGCCAGGCAGACTATTTCATTTCTTCTGTCATTTTACCACTAGATTATGTCAGTAATTTACTTACAAAACTCTAGTATAAATTTTAACATGAGAAGGATACATCCTCTTTCAAAACAACTTTTTCCTTTTTAATTCATGGCTACTTCGGTGGCATTTCAAAAACTAATGAATATACTGACAGATGACTGGATGACAGGTTTCAAAGAAATGTTTTTGCTTTCTGTGGCTAAACATTTGACAGTTTTCTTGCAGAAATGTGTTTCCTGAATAGCACTTTATAGAAATTCAACAAAAAGGATTTATACTCCAAAGTTGTAAAAGCCAAAACCACATGAACTGTAATTATTTCAGAAACTAAGTGGCCATCAACATTTGTATATCCAGTCTTTGTTGTTTTGTTCTAGCACTGTACACTGTCATTATCTGTTCTTTCAGCAGTATTAAAAGGCTTTACAAACTGCTGATACTCAGTGATTTACTCTTCAGTGAAGCCAAAGAGCTTTACAACATTACCGGACTGCATCACATATCAAAAGACACTTAGCTACTGCAAAAGAGGGCTCCTGATACCAGACAGATGACATTATTGAGCTATTACAGTACTCACATCTGCTAATTTTTAGCCGTGAGAGTTCATGAATCCCAAAACAAAACCAAAAGCCTCTGTGGAATAAATATGAGATTACGTATTCTTCATCATGCATTATTTAACAACGTTTCTGCTTTGGATTCCACAAACCCTATATAGATTAACCATTTAATAAAAGCTTGAAAATGTTGGTACTCCATAGTTGCAAAAAAGACATAAATGGAGAATTTTAATGTCACAAATTTCAGATTTCACCTTTTGCAACAAAGGGAATACAATGCCTGTTGTTTAATTAGAAGTCTGAAATTACCTGCTACATTCTTCTGTTCCAATACTGATCTCAACGGAATGCAAACTGATACTGTAAGTATTTTTTCCCCTCTGATGATAGTGCCTGCACAGCCCAATCTAGTACTTTACTGACCAAGTTATAGGGTCACTGAGATTTCAGCTCAGTTCTGTTCAAAACTGAGGTTATTCTTCCTGCCTCTGCCTAATAAGTTTAGGGCCAAAACTTTTAGTTCTCTATCCTTAGGCTTATACATGCTAGACTAGGTTCCGCAAATTCACCTGACAAAACTAGAGCCACTATCCCTAACTCTTCATCAAGTTATACTAGCTTCTGGTCCACGACTATAGGTCTATGCCCAATTTAATTTCATCACTAGCAAACTACAGGTTCTGTAAGGTCACAGACCGCTGTCCTCTTGCAGCTGGCTCAATTAACAAAGGAATGAATCAGATTTAAACAGGTAAAATATCAAATGAGTGATTTAGCTGGCTCTCATAGGAAGGCAATACCCATCAGCAGGGAGAAAGGCAGCCAGGCTGATAGGCTGTAAGATCTTTTGCTGGCTCAGCTGTTTGAAGAACACCCATCTGCCTACACGCTAAGTTGAGAAGACACCGAGTTAGAAAGCTAATTACGTCGACACAGGATGGTGTGCTCTTTCAGCCATTTCCTATTGTGAATGAGTAGTGAAGAATTATGGTATCATAAAAAGCAATGGCTCTATAATTGCTGTTTAGTGACAAAGTCCAAATAAGGGCCAAATGCATTTGCTGTATGAAGTGTCACATGCTGTGTCACAGAAAGCTTTTCATATCCTGTCATGGTCACTCTCCTTTCAAATTAATTAAGTTGAAAAAAGCATAGACATCTTTGTATGAATCTTCCTACCTGTATAGTACAGATGAAAAGATCTTGACAAAAATCAACTAGAAGAGTAAATCAAATAATCTGAACCTAATTCCATCAGTTTTCATATACCACTACGAATGCAATCTCATCACGGACACCCAATGATAACAAATGACATCCTAACTTAGTAACGTCAACAGGAATTCTGCTGCTACGTTCAATTAGACACAATTGCATCCAAACATGTTCCTCATATCAAATAAGGTTATTATCTGGTTGAGTACAAATATCAAAGGCGCTACACAAAGTGGGTATCTCCTGGAAACAGAATGGAGGTTACGCTGAACTAACGTACTTGAAATCCAGGAGGGGAATACAGGTCAAGTAATCTGCTTTCCTGAGGTCTATGAGAAGAGAGCAGGGTGCAACAGGGCGCCTGAGAGCAAAGGTGCTGTGCAATCCACATCTCACAGGCTCCACAAGCTACTGTGAGACACATGTCACAGGCAGTTACTGTACTAACAGACAAGGAAGGCAACTGCATGCCTAACGGAGATAAGTGCTGACATCTATCAAGGTATAAAATGCACATACCACATATTGCCCTTACAGTCTGTCTGTGTCCTCAGCCTGTGTTCTCTCTGTAACCTTTCTCTCATATGGACACTTCTCTGCACAACGTCTCTTCTTCTTGAAGATTCCCTGCAGCCCTGAAGGCACGATCTATAGCCTACAGCAGAGGCCTCCACGAAACAACAGGTGTAGGAGAAGAGCTGAAGCTTTGTAAGAAGAGATATTGTGCTGCTGCTGCAAGAAGAATCATGGGTGCAGGACCATTTGTTGTTACAGTCTGCAACTCAGTGTCTGTAGTCTTTGTTTATTTGTATTTTTCAAGGGAAGAAAACTTTGTCCTTGACTGATTAGGTCAATTCATCACTGGACGCCATGCAACTTGGGGATACTCAATAGCTCAATGATGAACAACCTGAGAATATCAAATACTGTACATGCAAGCCACAAGATTCTACTTGAACACCTTGGATCAAAAACAGAAACAACAGACACAGGCTTCCCAGCACTGAACACCATAAGGACATAAACACCTAGCTCCAGTTGGTCTGGGCATCTACGTTCCCTATTGCACTGAACACAAGAGACAGATGTTTATGCTCAGCATTCACAACAACTAGCAATCTCAGTGGTGAAATGCCTATCACAGACAACAGAAAGTACTGAAAAAATTTAAATCCTGTCTTTCTGCTGAGAGTTCAAAGTACTATTATATCAGCATGAAACCAAAAATCAGAGCTGAAAAGCTGTTGTGCAGTCATGGGACCATGCCATGACTTTGAGTAGGGAAGAAGGATGCAGCGTTGCTTTGCACAGTAGTGTGGTAATGCAACTATGGAGTAGGAGGAAACCTGTATGCTAAGCTTCTTCCATTTCAGGTTTAAGCTAGCAAAAGGCCATAATCACAAGACTCTCAGGAGTTCACATTTCTCCCGAAGCTGGGGCACTGTGCAGTCAAGAAAACATAAGTAACTGCTTCTATGGTGTATATACAGTAAAAAAGCAATGGCAGTATGCTATCTTCCAAAATCGAGGTATCTTCTCGTGTGTAGGGCTGCCCTCTAATAGGAACCCAATACTGTGATAACACTGGTTGCTGTTTCATGGAAGCTATTTCTGATCTTAGAGAGTGCTCAGTCCCCCTTGGTAAAGAGTAGCCCCTGCTACAACATGTTTGTGAAAAGAATGAAACTAAGCATCCTCCTTGGATCTTTAAGTATAACAACAGTTAAATCAACGAAAAATATCTTTATTCACTTTGACATGGAAAAATAAACATTCAGAGGTTTAAGGAAGCTTTTTTGTGGCTCTTCCCCTTTTAAGTACTAAAGTAAAGCTCTTCCTATCGAAATGTAATTACTTAAATCCTCTCCAACGTCACCATTCCTACCAGTCCCTCCAAAGATACGGCTTTAAATTAATAAATGGATTTCATTTCAGTTTGAAAATGCATTATTTAAGTGCTGCAGTAATGCTGGGAAAACGCAAGGATGGTGATAACTGTTCCAGTCAGTATAATACATTTGTTTGTGGTAAAGCCTATAATATGATTGTTTCAATAGAATATATGGGCCAAACACCCTTCCCATTTTACTTCCTACTTATCAGTACTCCTGCAGCTTCACAAAGGCTACCTGCATGATTTTTGTGAAAGGAGTATGAAGAATCCAGCTCTCAAAATCCTTTTTATTACTTACTTTTGGGAGACCAGTGAACAAGCATCAAACACCTTGAAAGGACTACTTTGGTTTTAAAAAGAACAGGTGTGGATCCAGCTTCCTTACAATTTAAGCATGAGTTACTAATCACTTTTCGACATCAGTGCCAAAAAATGAGTCAAACAAAATGCCCTATCCGCTTTTCCAAACTTGTGATAATTTTCAACTGACTAAACAAAGCATACCTCAGTAAAAGCTTCAGCTTAAAAAGCTTACTTATAAAGTAAGTTAAAAACTGATAGCAGCATATATATGAAAACATGGAGAATCACAATTGTATTTCACACACACGGATTTGGTTTGGTGGAAACAGTGTAAAGAGAGAAACAAGATTCAATTGTTGAAGTAGAAAAAAATAACTCGTCTATGGTTCCCACTAAACCCCACAACCACTTTTAACATCTGCAGGCTGCAGGAATATTTTGTGTCTTTCCAGCATTGTATATCAACTAATTGAATTAATCAACATTTCACTAACTAAAGGTCCAAAGTGCTGCATCTAAAGTGCTTATACTTTTCCACATTCCGCAACCATCTCATTGTTCAGGTAAATATCCCAAAGTCCCCAAAAGAATACAATACTGTCTTTACTCTTTCAACAGCAAATACTGTGCTAGCTGAGTCAATGAGACATGGGGAAGTACAGTGGAAAAAAATGTTAAAATATACGGTAAGAAACTTAATCCATTCGCTTGCATGCAGTGAAGTTGTTTGATTCTCCAGGGCTCTGCAAACAGTCCAAGGCAACTAATACTGTCCTTTAAGTATGTGACTAATTTGGAAGAATGGTTGCTGTATGTTACTCCATATCACCATTCAAGATACGGCTCTATTTCAAGAGTTTTAGAACTGCTTGAAAGACATTAACGGGGGGAAGCACGCTGTCCTTCTGCAGTCTGCTGTTCTAGATGCAAAGGAGCTTCGATACCTTCAAAGTCTGTGTGGCCTGAGAGCTACCATTTCACACAGAGGACTGGAGAAACTTGTCTGAACAAACTTAAACGAGTAGGAAGATATGACAGTTGGTCGTAGGTTATTTAAAAAAATACCTACAGGGTTTAAATCTTCCTTGCAACATTTTTCTCTTTTCTCTGGCTGGAAAACATCCATTCCTGCCAGCCAAACATCCATTTTCCTTTGAAGTACTTCCTGAGAATTTAATTGCCCAGTAAATTGCCAACAAAACTTTCAAGTTGTAGACCAGCCCTGAGAGACTCCAGAGGGAACAGCCTGTAATACTTAATTCATCTTTCCGCAGTCAGTGGGGAGGGCAGAGTTACTCTACAAGCCTCCAGCCATAAAAATCAATTTTTGACTGGACAAAGTTCACCGAGCTAACTGCGGCCGCATAAAGGAGGTAGTTTTGTGTTTGTCACCAAACACAATCCGAAGTTACGTTGGAGCAATATTTTTGAGAACTGGGATGTTTGTTCAGATAATTAGTGGATCTAGCTACATAAGCACTGCAACTCAAATTTTAAAATGTTTCATATTTGAAAATGTGTTTCTTAGACAATTTAAACCTCTATAGTTATTTAGCCTGCCATACACAGTTCTTTCATTCTTGGCGTGTCCTCCAAATTGACTACTTACTATATATTTCAAGTTGGCAAGGTTCAAATGATGACACAACAAAAATACCGTGAAGAGGAGCCTTAAATTACTAAAATATTTTTTAGTAACTGAAACAATTTCAGATTCCCAGTATCAAACCTTCTCAAGAGAAATAATTTTCCATAATAAAGCAAAAAGACTGAAAATTCTTGCAGGGTAGGAAATACAAAGATTAAACCAGAGTAATTTCTTTTTAAAGAAAATGCCAAGTAACTGTAGTAAAAATCCAGGAAGTGCTGACATCATTTCACAATACTGTAAACTATGTACCTCATGCAGTTCTGCAAAATCTGTTATCTGTCAGGAAAATGTAAATTGAGGTAGCACTGAATTGCAGTAATGCCTAGTGTGGTATGAATAATCTATTTATTTTTTGTTGTTTGGAAACAACTGTTTTACCAAAAAAAAAGTTTACACTAGAACACAGGCTATTAATCACTCATGACACATTTTACTGTGAATATTTTAGTGAATACTTTTTAAATTGTCAGTACAGAAAAATCAAGATTTGTAAACACTAGATACTCAGGCCTGTAAAGGGTGTTGAAATACATTATCACAAAGGCCTAACCTTAACTGCATTATTTAATTTTTAATTAAAGATTAGTATGAATTCACATGCAAAAAGCTTAAGATATTAGTTCAATAGGTCAACTATTATTTCTTAGATTTTATTTCAGGATCTTCATACAATTTTTTTTCTACTGCTTTTCCCACTTCACTGAGAAGTTTCTCCCATTCCCATTTCACTCCCATTGTAACCTTTTCATCTACTTGAGCATGTCCTAGCAACACAGCAGCTAGAAATGCACAGAAAAAATAGAGCGGCAGATGAGCAGCAAACATTAAAAGGTTTATAAAGAGAGTAAATTATTTAGGAGAAACAATGAAGTGAAAAATATTTTGGAAGCCACAATCTCTGTACCTCTATATTCCCCAGATCTTTGTATGTGCATTCTCTATCCTTTTTTAAAATACTGAAATATATGTACACTTGTAGGATAAAGGAGAACAGAGATGAAAAAGGGGCCTTTTTATGTCACAGCCTGAAAAAAAGTATAATTTACCTTAAAAGTTATGACACTATTGAAAGCTGCAATTCTAAAAAAAAAAAAAA
>VYZM01020465.1:7833-86963 GCA_013398915.1 Dromas ardeola
AGTATCCTCAAGGATGGAGACAGTGCTTGCCTGACTGACGATCTTGTGTTAACTTCCCAAGAGGGGAAAGGTTTATTAGTTATTTTGATGCTGCTGGAAAATCTGTACTCAGATTTTGTGTGTCACTGTGAGGACTGAGCTGATAGGTCTAAGTGCTATTTCAGGGCACTGTTGCATAAACTAGATGTTACATTCAATCATGTTTTGGCCACTGCTAACAAGAAAAATCAATAGAAATTCCAAAATGTGATTAAAGAATGTCTACCCAGGAAAATGTATTGGTATACTCAAACCAATATAATTATTCCACTCTACGTTAGTACAGGTCTCTATCTTTGGAATTTAGTGCTTTTTCTTTTTCTTTCCTTTTTTTTAATATTTTTGGTGGTTTTGCTAAAACTGAACCACTTCCAAGGAGACACAAATAACACACTAAAAGATGCTGTAAATCCTGAAACAATGTGTTTATACCAAGAGTTACATCACTACAGCTGCATCACTAAGTTTCCCCATTTCAGCATTCCTCATGCTATGCTTAAGCTTATTTAATATCTTATAGACTATTGTTTTGATCATAAGGAAGTAGTATACAGAATAGCAGAGCTACAGAAACATGTTAAGAGATGATTGCAATGGCTGTCATGGTGAAATATTTGACTTGAGTCACTAAAGACACTGTAATGCATGATCCGTGCAGCACAATGCTCATGTATTCCAAAGCACATTTATATAACACTACCCCCATATCTTACAGGAATCAATAAATTAAAACTTTGCTGAACTATTCTGTCTGCTGTTTGATAATGCTGGATTTAATATTATGATGATAATAAAATATGTATATGAAAACCCCTTTAAACATGCAATCAAACACATTTTAAAAAGCAAATTGTTTAATCTTCCCAGGACTCCAGATGGCACCATCAATATTTTTTTTTAGAAGACTGTAGGGAAGTTACTGTACACGTCTGCTAGTTTACTGCAGTTCTTAACATCTTCTGTAAAACTGTTGGAAAAGCAAAGGCTTTCCTGACAGGAATAAAATACATATGAAGAAAGAGCAGAAATAAAAGTGAAGGGTTCAGGAAGTTCAGATTAATTCTCTAGTTGAGGCTTTCACAGATGGTTCTTAGTACCAGTCACATTTATATGAATTCCATTCAGCTGTCATTGACTTGTCATTGATTTCTTACCAATTTTTTCTCTCATTAATTTTATTGCCTTAGATTCTTATTCATTATATAGAGAACATCTCTACAAATGAGAGTTACTAACCTCCTATTAGAACTATTAAAGCTTGGAGACATCAAGTAATGGCTTCTATTTGTGGGAAAACATTTAATGAAACACCAGTACTGGTGGGTGCAAAGACCCTTGAATTTACAAATCTGACTTATTTTTCTTTAAAAGGAAAATTAAGAAATTTTCATTTATTTACCTTTGCCTGCATCTCAAGTGACCCTGACTCTGGAGTGAGAATGCAACTCACAAGGAAAGAAGCGGGCGGAGCTAATGGATAGTCTGAATTTAAGATAAAAAGGAATTAAACACATTAGTTAAATGCTTTTAAAACAAAGTACTCTTTAAACTGACCACTGCTCAGAGGACAGGTTAGCAATTTATGGTGTGGGGGATAGTCTATTCATCTCTATTCAGCAGCCCATAGTAAGACTGACACAGAAGAAGGAGCCAAGAGCCATGGCACACTGAACAAATTTGTGAGAGGCAGCTCCTCCTGGTTTTTGGCTTCCACCCTATTCCAGACCCATCAGAGGGATAATATTGGCACTATCTACCTCTGCATTAAGGAAGAAAGCAGTGGCATCTTGCTTCTTGAGAAGTAAACTCAGCAGGAGTCAGGAGACTCTGAGAACACATAACCTCTAATTTGGAAAAGAAAATCAAATTTAGCACTTAAATGAGGTTGCCAAAGCCTAGACTGCAGGCCAAACTCTCCAACTGTTTTGATCAGTGTTGTATGGGAAATGAACACATAGTCTGGAATAGGGGAAATGAACTGGCAATGGGATGATGCTGAAAATTTTGACAGGCTCAAGGATATTACGTTTGATATGCAACTGACTGCAATTATTTATTTGGAAGAAAGAGACTGGCACATATATGTTTGTACACACACAAAGCACAAAAATAAAGTGACATTTAGAGAAGTTCAAGAATGTTGAATGATTCCTGCCAAGTTGAAGCCAATGCTGGTCCTCCAGGGCCTGGAAGGTTTTATCTATTAAATGAAGCCTGTCTACCTTTCAATGCAAGAGGTATTAGGACTGTGACTAAAATTAAGATGCAACCATATACCAGAGTTTTGCACAAATAAGCTATGAAGAGATCAAGAACTAACCCTACTAAGAAATAACATTTTTCTCAATAATTAATCATGACCTAGCTTGACCTTGGGTTTAACTACATCCAAGTGATAAGCTAAACTAAAATTAAATGTTAACCGTCAATTACAGCAATCAAACCTAACCCAGGCTCAGGCCTTAGAGACAAAAAAGGTGTAACAGAAACACTGATCTCTACAGTGGCACAAACTCAGACCATGTAGACTTCACCTCCTTGTCATACACACTACCAGATCCTTCACCTTGTTGTATAAATTGCACATCCATCAAGCAAGTTTTTGCCATCTCCAACCCTCACTCTAAACATTAGCACCTTAGCAATAAACTGAGCCTTCTTTTTCCAAGCCCAAACTTAACCGAGTACCTACCACCTGCACTCTGTAGAATTTTAGCATTACTTAATCCATCTGTAATCTTACATCAGAGTCTCTCTTCCTAAACCATGGTTTAATCCTTGGTCCTAATCCTTGATTAGTCTCATTTTTAATACACACATATTGATACCAGACATATGTCACTAACACATCCTTCACTCGATCTGCTGTTGATCTAGAAGATTCAGTGACACACAATTAGTCTTCATGCCTTCATAATAATCCCAAAGCTATCTCCAGCATCAAAAAGCATTAGCCATCACTTTATTTACTTTTGATATTAGCTACTGGTGTTGACAACTGTAGGCTTCTCTGGCCTCTCCCGGATTTGAAGCATCTAACAATAGCCAGACATCTCCTAAGAATTTTTTCTTTTATTTCGGGAGTAACCCAAGCCACAGTGCCAGCCTAGACTATAGATGTGAGATTAGTTCCCTTTTTAAATCTATTTGGCCTTAAGAGGAGTAAGAAGCTAACAGTGTAAGAAATGTCTAGAAGGCAGAACAGAATTTGAACTCTTCAGGGTGATGCTAAATTCATTTTTGAGGGCTTGTACCAGCCTAATGCATGGATTTTTCTTCAGTGCTGTATAATCAAAGGTCATACATATGTCTCCATCATTCATACATGTATCCTTAGGGATACCTCTTGTTACCAAGAAGGCACTTCTAACTACATTTGCCCAAATTTGTACGGTAGCTAGCGTGTCTCATGTCAAAGCTGTAAACATCAAACTATTATTTCTGTCTAGGAAAGAACACTTGAGGTGCAGTGCTTACTGTTAACCAAAATAACTTAGTCCTGTCTGCCTGAAAAGCTATTTTGGAGATAGCCTGACTAGAGATGTGGAATGTATGTTAGAAAGCCTTGGTACATTACGGTAAGTAGAAAAAACAAGTAAATAGCTGTAAAGTAAGCAGTTTATAAGCCAAGTTCATATGATCTTTAAAGAAAGCAAGCTGAATAAATATAGGGGTTTGGTTTTTCTTTCTACAAAGAAGAATTTATGAATAAAATACTGAATTGGCATTTTTTGCTTCAACTGAAACTTGTAACAGGAAAGCACTTCGTGGCTTTAATCAGAACCATTAAGGCTTGAAGTCTGAACAACTATTTACTATTCCACTATCTGATAAAATTTCAGAACCCTAGGGAAACTAATTTAAAAGACAGACCAGGGATCTAGACAAGCTACTGCAAATCTAAAACTAGTGATCCAAAATGGAAACGAGATAATTTCAGTTTACCTGATAAATCTCTTTCTGAACAGTGGTGTTATAATTAATGAACACTAATGAACAGAAGCACATGATAACCACTTCAAATCACTCAATTCAGAACTCACCAGAAATGGAAGGAAAACAAGTTTCAGGGTAATTTTATGTTGTAATGTATGCTATGTTGTAATGAAAAAGAAACTATGGCTAACTATTACAGCATTAAAGGACAAAAAAAAAGGAAATTAGAGTTGCTAAATTGAGCTTTGATCTCTTTGACTAGCTTTAACTAGAATCTTCAAGGTGTTTGGGGGTAAATTTTATTCTTCATTATACATTAAATATCACTTAGACTGTTATGAAGTCAGAGTTATCAAGCCCAAATTCAGCAGAACACTTAAGTCCCTAATTAAATCCTTTCTTATTCAGCAAAGAAACGTACATACGCATTTATGTGCCTGACATTATGCAGACTATTATGCAAAAAAAAAAAAGGAGTTTTGAAAAAAATGACCTTTAAAAGGAATCAGTTTAAATAACAGAAAGGAAATAAACGTGTTTTACTATATTCAAACATGTTTCCATTTCCTTAAAGCTCTTAAAAATGTTTTAGCACTCCCTACAGCTTTTTGGGCACAGTAAGGCATCCCGTTAAAAATGAAGTGAAAACAAACTTTGGTACGTTAAACATACAAACGCAGTTAAGTCAACCAAAGAAGAACTCAAGACACAGCA
The DNA here is from genome assembly GCA_013398915.1 of Dromas ardeola. Classification (NCBI taxonomy): domain Eukaryota; kingdom Metazoa; phylum Chordata; class Aves; order Charadriiformes; family Dromadidae; genus Dromas; species Dromas ardeola. Next base: position 12,523 of record VYZM01020465.1, read on the forward strand.
AGCTCAAGGAATCAAAGCTAACAATATTTTCTGCATGTATATCAACAGCAGAAAACCTTTCAAGAAGTCTGGAAGTTCAATACATATACTCCAAGAGAAGCATTCAGAGAAGCCAACACTGTTTCAGAGAAGCCAAATTCTTTGCATATGGTCCCTGTGGCAGAAAGAGAGGAGCTTCTTACTCCAGTATCCTTCTCTGTGGAGGACTCAAAAGGATCTGTCTGAAACTGAAGTGACTACAGAACAGCTTCCAGTACATTTTTACATTGCGAACAATATCAAATCACAAGGACTAAATGGTATTCACCTAAGACTTCTAAGGGAAGTCAAATGGCCAAATTACTCACAGCAGTGAATAACCATTCACTTGAAATGACCTTGGCATCTCAGTACCGGAGAGGGAAAAATACAGTACCAAATTTTAGAGGGATGCCAGGATAGATGTGGGAAATAACATGTCTGGAAATCTGACATCTATAGAAACTGTAAGGAAAAAATTAATGGACATCTTGACAAATACAATGTACTTTGAGAGAGTCAACCTGCCTTCTGTTAAAGGAAATTGCCCCACACAAACCTAGAAGAATTCTCCAAAAAGTTCACCTCTGTGCAGTTACAGTGATCCAGTTGATAAAAGTCTACATGTATTTCTAAAAGGCTTTCAACAAATTTCTCCATCAAGACTTTGAAAGAAACGAAGAAGCTATGGCATAAGAGAGAATGTCATGGATAAATGATGGCTTAAAAGATTAGAAACAAAATGTAAGAATAAATGATCTGCCCTCATGAAAAAGGGAGGTCACTAATGGCATTCTGCAGGGATGTATACTGTGACTGTTGAACATTCACAAGATGGAAAAGGGATCAAGCAGTTAGGTAGTTAGGTGATCGAAGTTCAACAATACAAAGTCATTTGAAGGAGTAAGGGCAAAGAGCAGCTGTAAAGAACTGCAGAAGGATTTTAAGTTACAGCAGCTGGGCACTAACAACAGACAAAACTCAATGGAGAAAAACATGAAGTGATGTATGCTGGGCAAGCAGAGCAAACCTTATTTCTTACGTAAAATAACAGGCTCTGAGGTGACTATTAAGGACCAAGACATTGGGAGTTATTATAAATAGCTCCATGAAAATACCAGCTCAGTAGCAGCCTGAAAAACAAAATAGATATTAACCATTGTATAAGAAAAAAAAATAAAGCACCACAAGCAATACATGATTCACTGATATCTTACGTATCGCATCCAGTTCTGATCCTCTCACATCAAAGAACATACTTTGAAAAGGTTCAGAGGAGGGCAGCGAGCATGTTCAAAGCTTGATGAATAACAGAAATGATCGAGTAAGTGAAGACTCCTCTGTATCCTTCAGATACAACAGAAATCTGTGAGTGGCATGGAGGATGGGGCTCTGGATCAATTTGTTGATCAATCACCAGCCCTTACCTGATGGCATCAAATAAACTACCAGGACGCAGGCTGCAACCCACATTAGTCCACCATTAATGCAACATGTTATTTGGATGTGGCACTCCTTGTCAAAGAACACCATTGATGCCAAAATTTTACATGGGTTCAGTAAGAGTCTGGATGAATTGATGGAAGAGAAATCTTTTATTAATTATGCATTACTAAGTACATAGAAATTACATCTGGTTTAGTAAGTAGCCAACCAAAAATAACTGAAAACAGGGAAAGTATTAGGTGTCAAACTCAGCTATCAGAGGAACCTATCTTTCTCTTCTTCAAGCATCCATTTACAGCCACTCTGGGAGGTGGGATTCTGAGCTATTTGAACTTTTAACACAATTCTGAACAATCAGTGTTATGTTGCAGCAAAACAGAGCTCATGAGACGGTCCCAGAATGGATTTGTCCTTAAAGGGGGATCTAGAAACACTTCTTATCTCCACAGATACATACACAAGGACATCCTGACAGCTTTTCAGATTGGCTTCTGTGTTCACTGTACACCACCTTCTGGGTGCTGCTGGACAGAAATCTACTGCATCTTAGTTATCTAATGAACCAACCTGGAAGGCTGGGAAGCAGGCTGGCAGGGCACGCACCTGAAGGCGTCTATCCCTACCTACCCACACTGCCTTTGGGACTAATCTGCGATGGGAATCCTAAACAGAGCCTTAGACCTGACACCAACACAAGAAGGTTTAGGAGCAAATAAAACAGAGATGTTACCGTGTTACCAGAGATGCTGTCATCACCTTTTTGTCCACTAACCAAATCATAAAATTCGTTATCCTTTTACAACAGTTATCTCTATTTTGTTGTTCTTCTATTATATAGAGAGATATTCTGGGGACCACCACAAGGTGAAGAGAGAATTTCTGTGTATTATATGACCTGATAGCACGGACTAATGAAAAAGACACATTATAATGGCAACCTCTACTTTCTGTTAGTAACAATCCCTTTGCAGAAAAGCTGGAAAAGAACATCAGCAAATCAGTAAAACTGCCCTATATGTTTTTAGCAACACCTGCATGGTGAGTGGGAAGCTGCTTCTGCAAGACCACAATTTACAGTATTTCAGGATCTTTTCTCAGACATATATTGTACAAAATTCACCTTGGGGAAAATTCTTAATCATTCTGGGTCACACTTCTAGTACTTCGACAAATTATTTTTTCACTCTCTCCTGACCTCAGACACCAAAACAATCCCCCTCATTGATCTCTTCTATTCACAATGTGAATTTTGAACACTGATCACAAAGATAACAGAAACTAAATTTAAAAAATGCCATTGGTAAACTAAAAATTTCAAAAGAAGTTTGGTTTAGGGTTTGTTTTTTTTCTGACAGGAAAGTTATCCGGAAATTCTTGCAAGAAAGTATTTCACACTTTTCTCTTCAGCAAGGGGAATCATGATCAAGAAAAACATGCAGAAAGAAATAAGGAAATGCTAAGTAGGATATTCAAATTTCACAGACTATTTCTTCTAATACTTTTATTCAAGTCTACTGCATATGTAGTAATGAAGAGATGTATTAAAGGCTTACCAATAGGATTCATAGATCATAGAATAATTTAGGTTGGAAGGGACCTCTGGAGCTCATCTAGTTCAGTCATCTAGCTCACAGCAGGGCTAAGCAGATCAGGTTGCTCAGGGCTGCCCAGCTGAGTTTTGAGTGTCTCAAAGGACAGAGATTCCACAAGCCCTGTGATCCCCTGTTCCAGTGTCTGACCACTCACATGGTGAAAAAAAAAAAATCTTGCACCTAACTGGACTATTGCCATTTTCAACTTTTGTCCATTGTGTCTCAGCCTGGGCCCTGGGCATTTCCAAAAAGAGTCCAGCTCTGCCTCCTCTGCATCTTCACATCAGGTACCCATAGACAGCAACGAGCTCACCCCTTTGTCTTCCCTTCCTGATGCTGAACAAACTGATTTCTCTGACTCTCCTGACGACAGAAAAAAAGCCACGCTGGCCAAAGAACAGTCCATAGCTCATACTGTCAATCCTCCAGGATAATCCTTCTGTTTATATAGACTTGAACCCTTAACAAAGCTTTTAACATAAGTACAGCTTAGCCCAAGTTGTAAGGAACAGAAAGAATTCAAAAGCAGAAAATAATAATTCCCCCAAAGTTTTGTATCTACTATGTTACTGGAAGTAAACTTTGGGCCTGGAAAGCACACCTGCACTCTCACACACCTGGCCACAACACGCTGCTCAGCTGAGGGAAGCTCAGCTCAAGCGCCCCGTGAGAGTGAGTGCCCGGGCCCTGCCTGCCACCCCAATCAAGATGGCGGCTGCCGGCGCTGGGACCTGAGCCTGGTGCGTCACCACCGCCGCAGAGCACTCCCACACCTTCCTGGGGAGCTTCCAGCCTCCGGCCCCGTCAGCCACCCGCCAGACACACACTTACCGCCCACGAGGCCTCCCCTCAGGCAGCCAGACACCCAACAACCCCCCCTGCCCCCGCAGGCCTCTTTTATTCCAGAAGCAGCCAATCAGGAGTCAGCTCACAACCACAAACTGGCCAATCACAGCCCGCAGCTTCTGTGGGCTGCAGAACCTTCTAGAAGCTCCCAGCACTCAGAAAAACAGAACCCAGTGCAAATACAGAACCAGAAGCAAACAAGTAAGTAAATGAACAAGTACTGATTAGCTGTAACTGAAAAATAATTCACAGGGAGGGTGATCAGGTGCTGGAATGGGGCTAAGCAAGGCAGGCCCCAGGCGACTCGACCTAACCTTAGCTCTCTGTCTTAGATGGTGGGGTGGACCAGATGGCCTCCAAAGCTCCCTTCTAACCAACTTAAATCATTCTCTGATTTATAGCAGTGCGCATGCATAGATTAAACAGCGTCATTTTAATTGGCAGTCTATACCCAAGCTCAAACCTAACTGGAGGGCTGGGCATAAGGAACATAAGAGAACTGGTAGTGGCTTCAAGCCAAAACTCTTGACTAGTCCGGTGGAGGTATACCTTGATGAGATGACAAGAAAAGGCTAAAGCAGGGACAGTACTTCCTCCTGCTACTCTCTCAGGGTCCAACCATTTGTAGTTTCAGCATTTTCTGAGCTGACATTGTTGCTATACATTTAATAAATAACACAGAGGATTTCTCTGAGGATTTGCTATGTCTTTTCTTGAAGTCATTAAGCTCTAAGCAGTGACAGCATCCTGTGACCAGGAATGCCAGACGTGAACTGCAACCACCTGAAGAGCCACCTCTTTTTGCGTGCTTTGAACTCTTGCTAGTTTTGTTCTAGTTTTTTGATCGGCAATTAATTCCTTTTCACCTGTCAGACACCGCTCATCGTTTTCTAATATACTTCTAATCGCTCCACTTTTGAGTTTATTGCCACTTTACACATGTCATTACGGAGTGACAGGACCCAATGAAACCGTGACTGCTGGGTAGATGTAGGCCTTGAAGAGATTCAGGCTTGGCTAGAAAAACCTGTGCTGCAGCTAGGTCTGCTCCTGAGAAAAGGTTTGAGTATTAGCTTTTCTGAAAGTCACAAGACGACTGCTTCTCATCTGTGCATATACTCCAGTCGCTCAAGGACCTGGTCGGTGCCGTATTTGTTCCTGATAGATGAGCTGTATCGTCAGGTGTCATTGGCTTTTGAGTCTGGAACATCTCATGTTACCCGCTGCTGATCTGACAGATGTTGAATAAGATAGAGGACAGTATTAGTTCATGTGGGACCTGGCATATGAGAGCTTTCAGTATTAAAAATAGCTGCCCGTCTCAGACTTGTGAGATATGGCAGAAAAGAAATGAGTGAAGACAGGATAATGTCATCCTAATGATTCATGCCATGTTGTGCAGCTGGGCCAATTACACTTTATGACTGACTGATAAGACAAGAAACTGAGATATTTTTCCCCAACACTGTCAATGCTTTTTGTTCTCTATATTATGCTTAAAAAGAAAACATTTTTTTTACAAATGATTTCTATTAGGTTTTGAATCCCTCCCAAAATATTTTACCTAATCAGGACACACCAGGCTCATCCTGGAAAGTGGTCCTCTGCCAGGCAGCCATTCCTTCATCCAGACAGAGCTCCTTGTATAGCTCCCAAGTTTAGCCTCTACCTGAATTAGATCAACATTTGCCAAATATCTATCTCAAAATCAGAGCATATCAAGATAGAATACTTTAAAATAGTTAGTACGCTTCTAATTATTTGCCTATATGTGTTCTTGTATAAAGATACACTGCAAATAAAGAAATTGTTTATATTAATGTTCAGCATAAGGCCTCAATATTCTGAAAGGAAAAAGGTGCCGTGCAGGATACTATCAGTGGGGCAACTAACATACTCAAAATACTGAAGGCAGGAAGAGAGAGGACTAATCTTCAAAGTAAATATTAATATAAAAAGCTTTTACTAACTAATAATGAATGCGTTATCTTTTTGACAGGTAGTAGGAGATATATCAGGTCTCCCTGAAATAAAAATAATAAAAAAAAAAGAGATGTATTTTTCCCTGTTGTAAAAGAAGCCTTATTCATTTAGTACACGATTCAGGGTCCAAAAAGAGCTGATGAAAATCTTTTGTTCAACTTCACTGGGTTGTGGTTCTGATATCTCAGCTCCTGGCAATTCCAGCCCCCAGCAAAGCATATGGATAAGGACTCAAGATTTAAATGGGAAGATCTGTATTTCACTCTAAGAGGTATTAAAAAAAAAATCTGGATAAAGAATGTTCCTAACCTTTTATCTCTAGCATTCTACCAACTCAATCATTCATCTTCCTGCCACATTTGAAACAAGGAAATGTTTTGTCAGATAACTCTCTCAAACTGCAGCAGAAGTTTTATCACAGGTTTGAAAGGGAAAGTAATGCTGCTGTTAATATCTATTCTTGCTAACACATAAATCTGCTGACATTATTGAGGTTGCCCTTCCACCGCATTTCAGCATGTTTTACTAGGTTTATGATGAATACATGTAGATGGAAAAACAGATGAGATTGAAGAGAAGATGTGACAAATGCATTCTCTCTGGCTCTGCTTTGACCTGTTCACGCTATAATGAAAAGGTACTTGTGTGTATGTATAGACAAAGATGTATAGTATATCACTTACCATTCACTGCGAATAACTTTTGATGAAATCTATGTATGCATGTAAACATGCTCAAAGCTGAGTAGAAAAATATATTAACACTTAAATGACTCTTTCTTACATTTCAGTTAAATCATCTAGAAAGAGCTCGGTATGTACTTCATTTCATGTTTCCAGATTACTGTTAGGTTCTGAAGGAATTTTGCATGTTCTCCAGGCAGAAGTTGCTTTTCTTCATGATTATTGCAGATTTTTTAATGTTTTTGAAACACAACCAAATAAAATATCTTTATTCCAGAGACACAGCACATAAAGCTAATGGGAATATAGGTATTTGGAGACATTTTGTTCCTTCAGGACTAAACAAAAGGGGTTCGTAAATCCCATAGCTCCAGCTTGTGGCTTTCCTCTGGGGAATACACTGTCTGAAATGAAAAAATTCTCTTCCTCTTTACTCTTTCTGTCACAAAATACAAAGCACATTTAGTTTGAACAGATGGCCACTGAATTCAGTGGAAAGAATTCATTGATTTCAATAGGAATTGGATCAGGTTTGAGGTCGCAAACTTGCCACTTGATTTGAGCATTAATTTGGTATCGCTAGTAATAAGATCATGGGTCAAGGTATGTCTGCCAAATCTCAGATTCCCAAGTGGAAGCTGCAATTTCAAATCTTGTTTAGAAGTGTACTACTTCCAGGTTGTTGATTTAGTTTAGAAATAGCTGTATGACTTATATAGTAGCACACAGGTTAAATTCCTATTAGAACATGTAAAATATGTTCCCTCAGCGTTGGCTTTCAGGTTTACATAAACAAAATTCTCATATCATAAAGGCTGTTCAAAACTATTCTAGCAGCTCTTTAACTTAGCAGCCCCAATGACATGAAGTCAGTCACTGTGAGTGTGTCTGAAGCAACATGCTATTACTTTTCAGAGGTTGAGAGATAATATGTATATCTTCTTGGGAGATTTCTTCCTCCCCTCCCAACCTGTCTCACCCTCTATCAAAGTTTCATTGATAGTGAAATACTAGGAAAACATGCCTGTGCGGAGTGGGCAAATTGAAACTAAGAAGGAAGAATTGATTATCACAGTTCAAGACTGGATCACAGAACCAGCAAGGAATAGAATCAGGAACTCAATTCTCCTATAGCAGTTCGTTGCTTTGCTGCTTTCTGTTGACTATTGTTACTTTTACCAATTTGACATTCATAATAGTTCTTGGGCAGGTCTGTTTGAATGCAGGAGAATCTATTCAATAAAAACATCTCAATAAATCAGCACTCAACATGATGTACTGTTGCACAGGACTTGCAAGGCTTCTATTTGTAAGAACGAGATTTTGCAGATGTATTTAGAAATGTGGCACAGCTTCTTTTGGTTTTTTTCCAAAGAAAACTCTTACTTGGGAATGCAAATATCTTTGGGGGATACGGTATAAATACCACACTGTGAACAACAGGGTGCTGTAGTGAGAAGTCCTGAAGCAGTGCCAGAAAATTCATTGACATAAATGGATTGTAATAGGGAGGAAACAAACTCTGGCTGCAGGATCTGCTTTTAATTAAATGCCTAAGATCTGCTCATTCCTGTCTTGCCCTTGATGCTGTCACTCACTGGTTTAAAACGCTGTCAGCTCAGCAATGCTCACTTTCTCACAACAAATTATAGCATTTTTCACGTATTCTTTGCCCAGCTGCGTAATGACCGCCAACCTGCAGCTCACCATTAACTGAGACATAATTCTGTTGCACAGGAATAGAGTTTTACCTGCTTCATTTGAAGAATGGGGCATCTGCCCTAACAACTGGACATAAACATTACTTTAAAAGGCTGGTTAAAGGTAACAAAGTGCAGAACCTACCCTGGACCTTTTTGCCCTTGCAAGGTTGGTAAATATGTAAAATAAGAATAAAAATCCCATTTCCTGTTATGAAAATGGAGTAGTTAGTATGACTAGAGATTCTTTTTGTTACATTGCGAATATTCTATTCGCAATATTCAATTTGAGTACAAGTTGCACTATTTGAGGTTCTTTGAATAATTCAGATGCATTCATTTACTCTTGATTAGTGGATCAGGTTCTTCAAAAAGTGAGTATTTATTTTATTTTATGACATGTAGCATTAATAATTTATTACCTTTCTCACAAGCTGCTTTTTAAAGAAAGCAATAAAAATATGCAGGGAGACAAGACTTCTGAATAGATATTAAGGAACCATGGAGCCACTTAAGCTGTCATTTTGAAAATAGTCTATTATAACTGCTGTTTCTCAGGGAGGAAAAATACAATCTTGATAATGCGAAGGGGTGAGTAACCTGGGTTGAACAGATGATGCAATGCCAGAGAATTACAGCACTGCTTTCTGTACAATAAATGACAGAGGGGCAGTTGTATTCCATGCCTTCACTGTGATGAGTATGTGTTTGGAGAACCGCTTTGAGTATTTTTATGAAGTAGTACATGGAATTTCTCTCAAAAACTGTTTGAAAATTGCAGTGGGAAAAGGCCAAATAAAATTACTAGGACCAGTAGTAATATTAGTTATGGCAGATGAAAAATAAATCACAGCTGCAAAGTCTGAGGACTTTCAAGCATGCATTCAAAGAGGAAAAGTTTTTAAAGCCATTTGCTTATGTAGAAACTCTTCTGAAGAGGGGCTATTTCTGCATACATACTAAAGTAGTGGCTTCTGGGAGATGTGATTAATCTCAGCGAGCTGTGAGCACTGTTAATTGTCCAGATGTCCTTGACAGGCTGCACAAGCACATGAGAAATGCCCTACTCAGTGAGACCAGAAGTGCATCCAGCTCTGTGTTCTGGCTGTGATGGGGACAGCTGGACACGCTGCTTGGAAGGAGCAAGTGAACTTAGTCTATCTTCTGCTGTCCAGGCCCCCTACAATCCTCCAGCGGTCACACTTTTTGTGTGAGGGATGTTAGAAGCTGTAGCTCTGTCCATCCCTTTTAGTAGCTGCCTATAGATCTGTTGTCCGCGAATCTCTCTAATCCCTTATTGACGGTGCTGTTGCTGTCTCCCTGTACATCCTCCTGTGACAGACATGTAGGTTAAGTATGTAGGTAAGTTAATTGCAACTAATTAAAATGTTGCTATCCCTTGTGAATAAAATTTTCATGTGTGCTTAATTTTTTTGAAAATAAGATTTTAATTCTAGCCTAAAATACAAAGATGTGACAAGAACAAGGGACAAGAACAAGCTTAAAACTAGTAATAGTAGAATAATAATTATGTCCCTTTAAGGATACAGTTTTTTAGCTGGAGAGCCCAATCGAGAGCATCTGACAGTCTAAGAAGTTGACTGTAAAAGTTACCACGTTAAGATAAATTTTAGTGCTAATTTAATTCCCTTATGGAAATCAACTCCTAAAACTTCGTGATAGCTTTAGAGACCAGGATGTCCTTTGTTGACAATTTCCATATTGACTGCCTTCCTTGAATGCTCGGTTAGCATAACTGTTTTCTCTTAATTTCACTTGTTGATAATTATATTAAGATTAGGAAAGGCTCAATTACTTTTGCTAGCTTCATTTCTAGAATCACACTTAAATTACTCTAGAATCCAAGCTCCCTTAAACAGAAATTGGGAAGTAAATTTGTTTTCATTTTTGCTAACATCTTTTTTTTGTTGCCGAAGTTGTGGTAGGTGTATGGAAAGACCAGAAGGAACAAAGCTGTGATACTATCCAAAGAAACTTCCCAGACTTTTCCTTATTCTCCAGCTTTTCGTAACTGCGCTGGTCAAGGATAGAAGTATGTGATGTAATACTGATCTGTACAAATCACTTTTGTCATATTTGCTTCAATACATATAATTTTCCATACACATAATTTTCCATACTACTATAAATTAACAGTTTTCAGGACTAAAAAGTAATTTTACTGCACTGTCTACTGTAATAAATAGACGGGTTTTTTTTTTAATACACAAGGTTACAATAACCTTGATTAATTCAGCTTTTTTGTCAAGCTATATAGTTAAAATCTACTTACGTCAAACTTCTTAGACTTATGCTGAACAGCTAAAGCCTCTCTAGAGAATCAGCACTCAATTGATCACTACATTTTAAACCCTTTATGCAAACTATCAATTATAGAATCAATAATCACAAACTCCGGCTTTTCAAATTAGTGTTCATAAACTGAACAAAAATGGGCACATTCCTCTGCAGAAAAATCTGTAAGGCCTTTAGTTACTGCAGCTGCCATAAACTCCATTTAAGAAAATGGCAAATCAAGTTTATGAAGCCTGTGTGAAATACAATATGAATATGTAACTTTATCATGTGCCTGCACTTCAAGTTAAGAATTGTAATGTAGCTGTATAAAAGAATAATTTTCCTACTCTGGATATGAACTTTCTGCACTGAAATCACAAGCAGAATTTATTGGAATTTGTGTTTGTTATTACTATATTTTTATGTCACATCTGGTCTGACTAGACATCTAAGTTGTAAGGATTTGGGAAAAATTTGAGAAAAAGGTGAATAATTCACTATAGGAGGAGTATTTTTGGGTAGTTAAAAAGGTTTATGATAAAAAGACTAAAGTTGAGGGGAAGATGGAGAGGAAATTATTTAAAAATATAAAAAACTACAAAGTATGTATTTACATTATGTGCATATTTATGTCCAGCTGAACTGAGAACCAGGTAAGTGTAAGTCTTATATTATTAATAAATTCCTTCATACCAACATCCACACTTTACTACCTGTGCGTATTTCTAATATTAAACTTATATCTCAGGTCATTTATCATTTAGGAGTTGACTTGGAGAATACTACTAAAGCTGCTTTTCAATCAGACTGAAATCACTATTGCATGTCCTCAAACTTTCTACCGCTGGTGTTACCACAGCTGGTGTTACTTTAAGTCGTTTCCAACTACAGCCAACTATGACCTTATAGAACAGGTGTTTCTGGAAATCTCATGAGTTGAGGGCCTTTCTGTAAAGCAGAAAGTTGCCAAACAAGTCCTAATTCTAGTGCCACATACTGTAGCACATGAGGCAGAGGCGATAAGGCAGCTGCTCTTAAGTTACAGGCTTTTGACAGCTCATTCTCGACCATGTGGAGAACGTGCAGTGTTGACACAGTCCAGCAAGTAATGAATTAATAATTAGTAATAAATTGTCAAAACCAATGGTGCAGGCTGGAGTAAACTTGTGAAACTTAAGTGAGAAAGAGTTTGAAATGTGCATAGAAGGAGCTCCTAAATACTGAAACATTTTACTGGAAAAATAGATTTTAGTACTTTAGCTGTTGGAAGTGGCCTTGTCAGGTTTGTGTGGCTACACAATGTGGATGGTGGCATTCCAAGAGATTTCCAAGTAAAGGACACCGGGGGATATCACCTGGCTCAGTCCAATATGACCTTCTCACTGAAGTGCTGTTTCCCTGCTCATGACCTTCCTTCAGGTGATCAGCTGTTAAACCGCAGCTGAGGGAAACCAATTTCATTGACATAATTGTTTTCTTGGTTTCTTGCAGACACAGGTTGTTCCGATGGCAGCACTTAGCAGACAGGTAAGCTGATAAAAATAAGTCACGTCTTCCCAGTTCAGAAGAATTTTCTTTTTTCATGAAGAGACAAGACCATTTACCAATTTCTCTGCATGATGGCAATGCCTCTTGCAGATTTTTTTTTGCTCTTGATGTTTCTCCTGCATAAAGAGAAACATTATTTAATGTTTTCATTCGGTTCTTCTATGGTACAGGTGCACATGCCTCAGCACAGTTGGCTCCCTGTTAGCTTTCCGAAAGACTTGTCACAGAAAAGAAAGTGATATGCCAGTGCAGCATTTAGCAAGGGAGTGAAGAAAGGGAAGTGGAAACCCAGCAACTGTACTTACCTTCTTAAATAGATTCTGTTTTACACTATAGGAGCACACTTCTCGGCACGGCTGGCTCTCGTGCTAGTTAAGCAAAACTTGTCACAGGAAACAAAAATATTTGCCAATTTGGCTTTAACGCAAAACCTATTCTTTGTTCTTTAGCATACATCAAATGTCAGCCTCTCTACACCCCTCTGACAGGAAGCTGGCACGAAAGACAAAATACAGCCAGGTGCATCCTGGCAGGCACACCATTCTGAAGAGGTTAGTAGTCAGGCTTGGTGGGAGAAGAGGGGTTGGGCTTGTTTTATTTGATATCCACCAATCACGCTAATTTTCATACTTAGAATATAGAATATAATCTTTTATGTAAATACTATGTTTTGGATTCGTTTGATTTTAGCCATCTAAAAGGCAGACATGTAATCTTAATTTTTTAGCTTTCCTCCATCATCAGATGGGCACGTGCAGATTCTGAAAGTTTAGAACTGAAGGAATTACCCCTGCAGGTACGTTTTTCCCAATACTCAGCTTAGAGATGCTTTAGGCAATTAACTTTGACAAAACACCTCCCTAAAATTAAGGGTGATTAATCTGTCCTTGGCTATTGTGTCTAATTAGAAGTACCCAGAAAGATTTTTTTTTTTTTTTCCCAATGTGTAACAGGCAAATGTGTATATATATGTATATGTTTGTTTCTGTTCACCCTACTAGCTAAATTTACTTTCATTGCAATTAGATTCGGGTATTCACTTTATGTCAGATGTTCTGAGTAGAGAAAACATTAACATTCCTGAATTTTCACTACATCTCACATATCCTATGAAACATCTTTGTGCAAATTCACTCAAATTTTACAGCATAAACCTTCAATATTAGTGTTTCCTTGGTCCTTTCTGCGTATTTTAGTAGCCTATTTTGAGGGAATTTCAAACAAGCATTTCAAAAAGAGTAATAGGCTTCAACAACTGCCTTTTGTAGACTGAAGTGGCAGCTTTTGGGTTGGAAAATTTGATCTTGTCTTTAATATTCAGTAGTATTACTCTGACAAAAATACATTTATGATTCAATAGGCTGAAATCTGATAAAAAGCATTTAAAAATCCAAGGAGATTGATTGTGTGTAATCATTGCAAGAGAGTGAATTCAGCTAACAAAAGGGCTTTCTTACCATGCTTCACTGTGAAAATTTTACTTTTATATGGATATAGCTGTGCAGCACATTATTTGCAGCACATAAGCTGCAAATGTGACCCTTTAGATTATTTTTCTGCATTTAAAATACTTGTTTAGAATTTCAGAGACTTGTTTTCTTTGCCAATTTCCTCAGCATCGTTTTTATGAGCCAGTCAGCTCAGACAGTCTAATCTTTTTAGATGTCAAGGTCTTGTATTACGTTTCCTATGTTACCAGACAGGCACAGTACTAAATGTCTCCACTGCAATTAAAACAAACAAACAAACAGCAACTTGTATCTGCCACGACAGGCAGCTTTGACTTTGTGCACACCTGCATAATCTAATGAATATTTTTAGATTATATACAGGAATTGGTGTGACGCTCAGTGATGACATTTGTCTCTTGTACATAGATGAACTTTGAAAACAAATTAAATTGACAGAGTGTGTATATATATATATATATATGTATATTGATTACACATCTTTATTTTCTCATTGAACTTTAGGTTTTTAAACCATTATGGTCCATTCTGGTCTCTGTAGTTAGAATTACTTGAAAGCATTAGCTCTTGCACAGCAACAGCAAGAGTCCCTTTATATTTACTAGAAATAAGCCTGGCACAAGGGCCTTATTAAATAGGCCTCAGCATATTTCAGATATGTCTTCTTTGCCATTACAGATCTTGATTATGTTGGTTTTAACAGATATTTTAATGCAAAAAAAAATAAAATTATGTATCTACAAAATGTTAACTGATAAAATTAGCATTGCACTGCAAGTCTGTAGACAACTCAGTGTATCTCAACATAATCTATTAGCTGGACAAGCCGCTCATTTTACCTGCTTGCCAGTGTCTTTACAGTATTTTTCTGAAAGTATTCACCTTTCCCCCCGCCCATCCACCCCCTTATAATCACTTCATTTTTCAGCCTGATTTTCACTTTCTTCTGTTCAATTAGTCTCCTGAGAACTACACGCTGGCTTATTGCAGTTCCATACACCTGTAAATCGAAGCTTGATCTACACAACAGAAAAGCGAAAAGACATCTTTTATAGAACAGCTGACATTTGGAAAGTTTAGGCAAGCTTTTGGGTATAGTCTTTTATCATCCCTGATAACTAAACAACAACTCAAGCTAACTACAGGTTAAAAGCAATTTTTCTTAGTTTAATCTCATTATGTTAATCAACTCTTTTACTACATACACAACAGCTGCAGTAGCAATGAATAACTTCATTTCAGTCTCTTAGAAAATGTCTTTTTTCTTTGCACATCCTGCTCATCTGCTCTAGAAGACATCACAGCCATGGCTTAAAGCTATGGGTTGAAGTGTAGTCTACAGTGCTTCCAGGCACTTCATTTCGCTGTCTCTTTGATAGGTGTAGTTACTAACTTTCTTTTTTATAAATACAGACTTCTTAATCCTAGTAGAGAAAAACTGTAAGAAGAGATAGCATCAATTCCATAGTTAAAAGCTATCCAGAAAGCATGGACCTACACATTTAAGTTCCTGCTTTGAATTGCTTTGAATTAAATATGAAGACATAGCTTTCAGATTATAAATGCATCTACTGTTAGAGCTTTAGGTTTAAGCATGAAATTAGCACCCTCAAAAGACCTCTAAATCACTAAAATAATAAAAAATACAAATGGAAGTATATCATTAGTCTCATTGTAGTTATCAGACATGATATATTTTCATACTGGACCATAAATGCAAGGACCAAGACAGAAGGATTAAATCTTGGAAAAACACTTGTTATTTGCAAGTGGAGTCCATGTGTACCTTCTTAAAACACGACTTTCACCACCACACAAGGGAAGAGAGCTGTTTTCTGTTTGCTGTAGGAAGTACCTTCTTGCTCATTTCCTTCTTCTGCTTGATACATAGCATGTCTAAGGCAGAGCGGATGAGCCGCTGCTCAATCAAACTACAGCTCACTCCTAAGGCCACACCTGGAAGGAACCTGAAGAAAAGTCAAGAATGCTAAATGATCATATGGGCAGCATATCTCCAAACTTGCCTGCTATTGGTAAACACATGTTCTTTAAATAAATCCATGTGTATGTTTGTCGTGGTTTTGGCCAAATCGGCCGATGACCGGCGACAGATGCTCCCCCCCAGCCTCTCGTGCACGGGGAGGAGGGGGAGAGATACAGAGAGATTTACAAGTTTAGAAGAAACTAAACTACTTTAATGAAATATTAATAATAAGATAAAAAGGAAAATAATGAAATAGATACAGTATATGCAAAACCGTATTAAGCTCCCGGGTGATGTCACCGGCAGGCACTGGGGAAGTCCCAGGCTGGACTCAGCGACGAGTGGGAACCAGGTTCCAGAGTTGGAGTCAGGAACACAGGGACTGGGATCAAAGGCAGATGAACAGACAGGGTCCTCCTCGGATGTCAGCCATTGAAGGAAGCGAGTTGACCCTTTGATCCCTCAGCTTTTATACTGAGCATGGGGCAGGTGGGATGGAATGCCCTTGTTGGTCCTGTCCGCTCCTCCCCGCAGGTGGGACCCCTCTATGCCCCTCCGCTTCCAACCCTCTAACAGGGCAAATAACGAAATTAGCTGACCTTGGTTGTTATAGCAATAAGTATAAGCAAGAGCCTCGCTGCATACCATTCCTTGGCACAAACTGTCTTATCACTCTGAACGAATCGCTTCAGACACAACATGCTGTTAATTTCAGAGAGTTAGAAGAGGCCTAGCTAAGAAATAAAATTACTGAACAGAAAGTTGGTTCTATTTTACCTCAAACCAGGACAATGTTCTAACAAGCCATTACCTCACCAGAAATTACCTAGCAGGAGGTCTTGGAGTCCATCTTATGGGTAAGAGATGTTTTTTGAACACTGCACCAGCCCTCCCTCAGTGCTGCAGCGCTTTGGTGAAAATATTGCACTCTGTAGAGCTACACAGCAAATACCTGGGATTCAAGTATTTCCAACATGGACAGGGAATCGCTCCAGGTATTTATTCCTTGTGCCCACAGGGAGAAGAGCAAAAAGATGACTCCAGGGAACACTACTTCTGCAATCCTCTTGCAGTTTTGCACAGTGACACCAATGCTAAAATTATGCACATCTTCAGATACTGTATATTTCTGCCTTGCTCTGTCATACTGATTTATCAGATCTCTGTGAGATTCCACAGTTTCATTGCTTCCTGAGGTTGCCCTTCAAAACGTCACTGAGCCCAGCTTGAGAATTTACCATATAAACCAGAGAAACTCTCCATCTCTGGAAGTTTTTATCCATTTTTATTTTTTTTTAATCTTTAGGCTGAACACATTCTTTAGAATAAAACCTAATGTTTCAACAGTTATTGTCAGAGAAGGAATATACTTGTGCACAGTTTTGATGCCAAAATAAATATTATTTTGCTGCTTGAAAAGGTCCTGCAGACAAGAATGCTATGCTTGCAAAGCCATTACTGTGTCAAAGAATAAGGTATTACTCCCTTAGTATTAGGACAACTATCAAAAGGGATGCTTTTTAAATATGGACTTAAATATAGAAAAATGCATAAAATACTGCTTCATTAGTTCCTCGTTTGATGGTTATTTCATTATATCACATTCATGGCAAGAAGATAATCCCTTTAGCTCAACAACAACGTATTAACCATGTTCTCTCAATTAGAAATAGCTTATTTTCTAACAAAACAAAACCCATAAACACTCCTGCCTCCAGCTCGTAATGATTTCCTGTAAGTGTATGAGAGGCATAGTAGAAGGAGGGACCTTGGTATGAAAAGAAGTGACACGGAAATGGAAGATATTTCTGATAATATAAAGCTAGATTGCTGTACACATTGTCTGTGGGAATATTTCTACTGTTTACCAAAAGCCTGCTACTCGGTTGCATGAAGCAACTGCAAATGAAGTGAAATTTTCTTGACTTCCTGACAGTGTGGGGCTTCACAAAGAAATGAGTTTTGGAGAGCTGAAAATGGGAGAGAAGTATGGCTGGAGGAGTACTTTTAAACCCCTTATGTTTCAGAACCAGAAAGAAGACAGTGCAAAGGAGAAAACTGCTTTTGTGGATCTAGTTTATTAATAAGCATTGTAATTAACAAGACAACATGCTGTACAGAAGTCTGAAATAGAACTACTGCAAATTTACTGGACTTTAAATGCTGCTGGACTGTAGTATATGGTGTCCAACTGCATGGTTTGTAAAGTGTGGTTAGGGCTGTTTCAATACACAGACATACACTGCTCACTTTCAGATCTTGTAGTATGCCATAGAGCAGGGAGATTCCCCAGAAATACAAACTCAGATATTTACAAGAAATTGTCAGTCTCTTTCTTCACTAGGGATAACATAAGTTATACACAATTTTCCTACGTATACCAAATAAAATCTTTGCCTTCAACTTTACTTTGTGTCTGCACAAACCAATCCCTTCCTTTTTATTTATCCAGTCACAAATGGCAGTGCAATCATTTAATTGATAATCGTTCAGTAAGGATTGGTATTAAAGCTGCAAAAGTGAAACTTCAGCAAACAAATAAAGTCAAGTGTAAATTTTCAAGCTTTAAAATCTCAAACTTTGTACGCTTG
Organism: Dromas ardeola; assembly: GCA_013398915.1. Lineage (NCBI taxonomy): Eukaryota > Metazoa > Chordata > Aves > Charadriiformes > Dromadidae > Dromas > Dromas ardeola. The sequence continues at coordinate 30,681 of VYZM01020465.1, forward strand.
AATCAAACAACCTTGAGCTAATCAACCGTTATTGACTAGAAATCATTTAGGTCTACGGTCTTTGGCTTGAGCATGCTGGAAGCAGGGTAACAACGATGGCTGGGGGCCGATGGGGTTCCACGCCGGATTACAGCTTGCTCAGAATACAACAGCAAACTTTCACTTCTCTTACAAAAAATCCAAACAGATCTATACACACCGAGGTCGCAGACAGCCGATACGAAGTGGCTGCGCTCCTCCAGCCGTACGCCAAGCAAAAAGCCCTGCCTGGATTCAGAACCACATAACTAATGTTATGTCAAGCTGGCTGTCATGCTAACATTCATGAGCCCTCAGGTCCTATTAGCACGGGCTCATTGCCATGATAATTAGCTAAATGACCTGCATCCGGCCAGCTCACAGCCCAGAGAGAGCAGGTGCTCCGTAGTCTCTGTCTGGCCAAGCAGACATGCCTAATTACTCTTTCTTTAGAATTAAGTTACACTTCAGAATACCGCACAGTTTAGGAAAACAAAGAAACAGCACATTTTACTTCAAACTTCGGTTCTTTTTTTTTAAGATCAGGTGCAGTTTTTTTTTTAATAATTGACTGCTATACAATATGGAAAAAAGTACTTTTCTTTCTGTCACCACTACCCGTAACTTTGATGCAATACTTAAAAGTGCAACAAGCTTGTACTGAGTTGGGGCTGGGGGGAATAATCTAGGCTAGACTGTGTGACACATTGCTTTGAAGGCAAAGGTTTTCCTTTATTGTTACACTGCATGAAGCAAATCTAATCATGTAACTACCATTTTACTGTATATTTTATATAGGATTGTTTTCTCCACAAATTCACACAAGTAAGATAAAATAAGTTAAATGACTAAAAAAAAATTACACAAAAATATACAGTCTATGTACTAGATAAATTATTTATATATATGGCAAGATGTGTAAAGAGTCTCTAGTCATGTTATTCCTCTGGATACTGACATGCCACTCAGAAAGACGTTGCCTCAAATGCATAGTTTTATGTATTAGATATGTAATATATGAGTGAGGGAACCATTTGACTCCTGATACAACATGTATTTACAATTACTTGTTCTGTATCTTATTGACAGAATTTTAGGATATCACAACACAATTTCATGGATGTAACATTTAATGCTTCCTATAATCAGATTCATCTTTACAGTGCATTTTGTTTAAGCAATTTTTTGTTGTTGGTTGGTTTTGGTGTTTTGTCAGGGTTTTGTTTGTTTGATTTCAAGAGAGAGAGAGATGGTTAATTGCTTCTGTACTGTAGGGAAGGAAAAAAAAAAAACCAAAACCAAACCGCTAAACATTCAAAAGTGAAGTGTGTTGGGTTTTTTTTCCCTACCTATGAAAAAACACTAATTCTGTTCCTTTGCCAGGAAATTTCAGGTACAATTTTTAGCCAGAAATGTTGCAGGCAAAAAGAGTGAGAATTTTCCAATGCAGCTGCCAATTCTGTAAACATTTGGTATGGCAGCTCTCTGTAATAAAAACTAAAGTCCTCTGCTTACAATAGGAAGCATTAGCTGTCAGCATTATTCTAAATTTGCACAATTAATATGTTTGGTAAATCTGTGTAAACTACAGATAAGCTTTTTTTTGTGTATCCCTGAAAAGGACTGCCGAATTTTTTCATTGTGATGTCCCCAAAGCAAACAACAAAGGGCTTTGTATATATTAGGTATGAATTAATTTCTCAATTTTTAATTGTCCTGGAATTGGAAATGTGTTGTGTCAGCTATTGTGTGTCAGTACCCAAAGGATTATTATTTTTTTCCAGGATTTACATGCAACTGGAAGCCAGTGTGCCACATCTTTTCTAAACGTTATTGAAAACTACATTAAAAAAAAAAAGAAAAGAAAACATCATTAGATCACCTGATGTTCATTAATTAAACCCTATCAGTAGGTTAAAAGTGAAGCTTCTTTTATTTTGCACATAAAATCTAAATGTGATTTGAATAGATTTACAGTGGGGACAGCGATATATAAAGCTACTTATACCTGCTGGGCACATAAGAGAAGCTCTTTTAGCATTCATTGGAAACCCTCAACAACTTGAACTTCTGTAAATTTTACAAGCAGCTAATATTACAGCATTTTTACACAAAGTTTTGTTTATAAATTACAGATTTAAGTTACAATATGAAGCCTACGTATAATTCTATCCATAGGAAATATTCACACACTGTCTTTTTTCCCCTCCATACAACTTCGATTGTCTCACTTAATGTAACAATAAAACTAAACAAGGTTATGCAGTTTTTTAAAGAAAAAATTCTTGGTATGTACATACTGTAAATGATGAAATGTTGTTAAACAGCAACAAAATACTAGAAGGAAAATGTGTTTTTTCATCTAATAAAGGAACCTCCTTTTCACCCACTATAGAATTCACCAGCTTCTTTCTGCCACTATTATATCCTCCAGCATACAGAACACTGAAGAAAATCCCTCATCTTTAAAGAGACTCATCTTGAGACTTTATCAAATAATATAATTGGGGTGTGTTTATAATTACATTTATCCAGATTTCACTACCTAGATTTTTCTTTCTTTGCTGAGAACTGTCAGTCATTCTCTAATAAACTAAGCCACAATGATGAGTACTTCTTGATCTAATAGGTGTATGGTGAAGTAACCAATATTATCGCTAACCTTTTCCTGAATACTTACAATAGGTCAATATAGCTATAAAAAAAAAAAAAAAACAAAACATTAACATCACTATAATATTCTTTTAAACACCAGTAGCTTGCAGCCACGACATCACATCAGCCAAAAAACCTACCCCATTTTCCTACTGTTTTCAGCAGTGCCCATGTAATTTTCTACTAACAGGAACGGTAGCCAAAGCAAGCTCTGCAAGATGAAAAAAAAAAATAGTTATTTTTAAAAAAATTAGAAATAGACTTATGGCTTGAAAAGCATAATACGTATCATATTGTTGCTTGCATTATTGTAGAAAGGAAAATCTTGGAAATGAAAATACGTTATTTATGATTTTTCTCCAATTTTGAGCTTGCATATCCTATCATTGTCATGTTGTTTATTTCACACAGAAAAGCCAAGTTGAGAGCTTTTTTATTTCTTCTATTGAATTATTTCAAAGAATAAGTACTTGTAGATTGAGCCAATAAAAATTAAAATCAACAGCAGTTGTCATGTCTTTAAGTACATTTTCCTTCTTAATTACATAAAAGATAAATTTTGGTGGAAAGATCCTTCTTAAGAATTAGATTTTAGGACCTTACTCATTCTATTATGTAAGGTAATCAAATGAGAAATTGCCCACTTGATCTCTATTGCTAAGCAAATGGAAGATGAAATCTATGAATATGCTATAAATAACTACAACAACGAAGAATTGAGTCAGCTGTATTTAAACTGTAATATTCTCAAAACTGTACTAAGAAATTGCTTTCAACAGGGAGGAAGAACTGCTGGCAGATATTTGCACTATATGGCCCATATAAGAAAATGAACAGGATTTTGTATTTTTCCTTTGATTGTTTCTGGGTTGTGGGTTTTCTTCCCCATTTTGTGGATTTTAACAGGAACTATGGTAAATTTAACTAAGTCGTAACGATTTAGCTTTTCCATTTCAAATTTAAGATTCTATATACATAAATATTCACAGGCCTAACAGGTTTGTATACGCACTAACAGTGTTAGGCTGTGACTATACACAGTCACACTTAAAGCCTGAAATAGCGGATTTGTCAGATATGCATTTATAGCTGGTGCTCATGTATAAACGTGGTGCTACTCCCAGACACTGGTGCCTGGTGGGACGCGGCGAAGTTTGCCAGAGGAATAACTTTGACGGGATCTTCGCTGGCACAATGTCTTTCGCAGGTGTTGTAGAACTGGGGCCGGGGCCCACCCTGGCCTTTGTCAGTGTCGTCCTTTGGAAGGGGCCTCCCAAGAGTGTGTCGTCCCTCAGGCCTGGCTCCTCGGCCCCAGCCTTGCTGGAAGCCAAACGATGGCAAAGGGGTGTTGGACTGCTGATACTGTGTCAAAGAAGGTGGCATCCAGCAGTTGTCAGAATGGCCTAGGATGAGACACTCCTGTGTGCAGGTTTCAGAGGCTTCAGCCAGGGCTTTCTGGAGATTTACTTCGATAGCTGGAGGGTGGAAAAAGACAAGACGTTATCAGAGGTCCAGACACTGCTGTGCGCAGGGAATCAAGGTTAACAAAGCAAACCTCAGTTCTACAGTAATGGCCACAGTGTGGAAAGAAAATACTTGCAGGTGCACAACTTAAGTGAAGGTTTACATTTTGCAAGTCTGGGGCCCACAGTGTTGTCATCAGCTACCATAAGAAAAAAGTTAATGTTTAATGAACAGATGATACCGTCGTTACAGCTATATAACTAAAGTCCGTATGCATTCTACTTACAATGACCTTTTCACTTTTTCAAATTGTCAGCTGTGTAATAAAGCTATAAGCTTGATAATAATCTAATACCACAATTCCATATATTTGCATATAACTACTTGAAAAAATATATTAAAATTAGGATTTTTTAAAATGTTCTCTTAAAATTGGATTTTTGGATTGTTTTGCTTTGCTTGAGGCAAAACGAAATTAATTTGGACACATAACCAAAGATGGTACATTGGCTTCAAAGATGCACTCAAGAGTTTTAAGAATGAAAGCCAGCGTTAACAGCTATTTTAAAAAGAATTGATTTCTCCATGCATTCGATACTGAAACCTTGAAAAATCAAAGGGTAGTAGCAAAAGAAGCTGTAACCTCTGTAGTTTACTAGTAATCGAACCAGTAGATGCAAGGTTTGTGCCCTTGAAAAAGGATGACAGAAATTATAATTTGTTCAAAGGCAAACTACTAAATCTGAAAAGACGTAATTTGCAATACAATAACAATCTTCATCAGTTTCATTTAAACCGTGGCTTTACCGTGTGTAAATTCAAAGTAACAGAAGTAAACTTCTACAAATCATTCCTCGAAATAGTTTCCATATTATATATGTTAATGTTATATTTTCTTGCTGTGTGCAGGGTTTAAATACATCAGGAGTGGAAAAGAGTATCCGATTAGATACTTCGCTGCGTTGTCTTCCCAAAACTTTCCAGTGAAAGATACATACGTACTTTTAATATCTGTTTTCATTAAAATAACATTTAAAATTGGATTCTGGCTCATAACCACTGGAGAAGGTATGCCACTAGGAATTATTTATAGCAATACGAGTTCTGACTAGGAGCCTCTCACCCTCTGAGCTTTATGCTGCACTTCTGTTTTAATAAATACTTTGCATGTTGAAATCTGTGTAAAGCTACAAAGCACAAATACATATTTCCGTGTTACATCTGAATACAAATAAATTAAGTTTTTCCTTCAGGCACTGAAATATATAATGCTACTGTCCAAAATACAGGATACATCTTTTTTAAATCTACCACGTTTAAGTAGACAAATGGTTGCTCATTGTATCAGGAATGCTATATTCTTGATTATTTCTCCTTAAGTACCTTGTACGAGTATGTGCCAGTTAGAGAAATGATTGTTTATAAATGCTATTTTGCCCTATTACTGGCATTTTAACATGTCTTCAGTCCTTTTGTCTCAGTATTTTTCAATGTAATCCTGACAAAGCTTTGGCACCTTGCTGTTGAAATACTAATCCAGTTTTGATGGGCAGTAGGAGACATAAATATGGAAATAATTCAGCAGAGGCAATAGTTCCTGCAAAAAAAGTTACTACTGGCAGATTAGTCTAATCTTTCTGTGTCCTACTGTCTGCTATTAAGACATAAATTTGAGTATATACAAGTCTTGTCAAGCTCTTTAATTATCCAGGTTTGCTTCTCTTCTGATCAAGGCAATTCACTGAAATCAGGTACAACCTTGACAGAGTGTTGAGTTATCCCTGGTTTAAGCGCGAACTGATCTTTTTTGTATTTATTAAAAATATCTTATTGATACACAGTACCTCACTGTTTCTTTTTATCTCAAGGCTTTCCAATCACTCTTAAAATGCTTTTAATGCGGTTAAACTGAAAAACACACAATTATTTATTTGGAAGTAAAACTTACGCATTTCTAGCTCTTCACAGCAAGCGGTTACAGTACTTGTATTTTACTGTCTTTCTCAAGCTTCAGTAAGAGAGTAAACAAAGCTAAACCACCAGAAGAAGCATTTGGCAATAAAAACTTAACATTTAAGCATTAGACAAGGCAACTGCAGAAATGAAAGGTCACTCATAAAACATTCTGTACACCATCTCGACAGATCAGTAGGACAGCGATTTTGTGCCGTGTGTTGCCAGACTACCCGTAGACTTGGAACATGTTACCATGCTAAGAATAACAACATTGTCAGAATGACAGTCTTGTTTATTCTATTAAGAAAGAGATATTTTTATCAGAGTTTTAGCAAAAAAAGTTAATTAAAAAAAAACTAAAAAACTTTCCAGCAATCCTGGGCATAATCATAAGTTACGCACACAAATTATTTTGGCTTTGAGTTGAGGTTTCGTTATACAACAGTCAGCCAATGCAGGATTGTTTAGAAGACACACCTTTTGTAGCACTCATAGTCTTTCTTGAAATGTTGGTATGTGGTACACGTAATCTTGATTGTCAGAGTAAGTTTTTCATCACTGCTTATGATTAATAACATGTAAAATATACAGTTCTCATTAACTTTGAAGAGTTAAAACCTTTTTCTACTGAGCACCTCCGCAGTGTTGCAGAAGAACAGGAAATAAAAAAGTATTTAGCAAATACAAGTACTTTTCTGTGTGATGTCTGATTCCATTTTTTTCTAACATAACCAGCCAAATTTTGTTTTATAATGTACTGCACTCATAAAAAAAAAAATTGTAAAAAGCAATTTTTTTTTAAATTAATAACAGAGTTTTATGGGCTTTTTAATCCAAATCACCTGTGCATTAGTGCAACCCTTAGGCAGTCTTTAGGAGACTGGGTGTGCTGTAGGATACCCAATTAACTAAGGGTGTTACAATGAGTGTTACAGTGTGAGGCAGGCAGGGTCCCCAATATCTGCATTTAAAGGAGACTTGGAAAATCTCGTCAACTGATCTTCTGCAGCAAATAGTACTAGCAAGGATAATTGGGATGCAAAACAGTCTCTGTTTGGTATAAAGTAAAAATAAATATAATCAGCAGTGTAAAATATTATGGTGTTAGCACAATGAAGTAAAAATGACTGTTGGAGCATAATTCTTCCGGTGTTGAACGAACCTAGAACAAAATGTAGGAAAATTTGGGCATGAATATTCACCAGGTATTATCTTTTTTGCTTGTTCCTCCAGACCGTTAAACGTAGCTTCTTTCTGTCCATCTAATTGATTCTCAGTTTTTGTAACATATCATCATTTGCCCGCTTCTTTAGCACCTGAAATCCTTCTAAATAACTACTTGGCACTGGCATTGCACTGTCATCTAAACTATGCTTTAATTGTTAGAAATACTTTTTTAACAATTCCCTATTTTAGAAAGCGATGTATTATACTAATGGTGCCAACTTAAAATAGAATGCAGCTGATTTCCAAATACTCTGTTACAGACGTAACACGCAAAGAGGTCACTGTAACTAGCATTGAGACGTTGTCCTCAGCACCCTGTCAGGCCTCCCCTTCACCACTTCCTACTTTTAAACAAAGGATTCTCTGTCTGGCTCAGTGTCCCAGAGGACCATCTGAGGAGGAATTCCAGGGTGGGTGTGAAGTTCAGTGCTCAAGTGGCCATTTATCAGAGGCTGTGTAAATTGACCATGGCGTTTTGTCACTGCTGGTCTTTAACGTTCCTTGCATCTTCGCAAGTCATTGCTAATCATGTGTGAACATAAAATTTTCTGAGCCCTTCTCCCTCATTCGAAAGTCGTAATGTTGGCGATTGTTCTGCATATTCTGATAAGTACTCAGTGATAGGAAACATCTGTGACATTTGCCTCTACCAATCAAGTAAAAGAAGGTTCTTGCTCCTTCGAAATATTTTCAGAAGAAATGATGGTTTTCTCCACTGAAATGCAGTGTCTAGGAACATCTTCTCACATAAGATATGCCAGGTTTATAAATAGAAATAAAGTGTACATTTCCCCACGTATTATGAATAAACAATACATTCCATCAAACTCTTACAGTCTACCCTGATTCTTACTTCATTCAGTAATAAACCCTTAATTTTATATTCGTTTTTCGTACTACATGGAGACTCTTCAACCATGACATACAAGTAGTATGAAAGAGAATTCTTAATTCATAGAATAGATCACACTCATGCACATGTGAGTTTACCAGTTTGATTTGAACTCCAGATTGTTTTAGGAATGAAACCATTTTTTAAACTGTCTGCCTCAGAACTAAGAACATTTTTAAAGAACGTGTCTGTCAGCTTTTATGAAATGTTTAGATCAGAACTGTCAAATATAACTAAAAGCACAATAGTTAAAAGACTTTCTTCATTGTTCCACAGTCTTTATCATTTATAGGTCAAAGCAGTTTTCAGTAAGGATATTTACTTTCACTTAAGAAAACGTGGAATTCCAACCTTGCCAGGTAGCTATCCTTCAGTCAAAACAATTATAAAAAATAACATATAATATTTTTTTCCTGTTTGTTTTGGTTAGAGACTTTCTGTGGATATAAAGCCTGTGTAGGTTTTTATAGGTAGTAAATAAAAATGTTGGCTATTATCTGTACTTTTGGGGAATGAAAGCTGAAGAAATCTACGATGCTACTCTCCCTCTCAGTCTACAAAACGTGTGGCACAATACTGCATACTTTGGCATTTCCAGCTTAATACTACGTTCCAGTTTTAAGAATATTTCTCATAGAAAATCCTCAAATGAAGACAGGTTGTTAGTACAACTGTGTTATCAGCAGCCTCATAATGTTGAAAAGTTGGAAGCATATACTCAGTGTATAAACGATACACTTTCTTTTCCACCCCTATGCCCTCCCCTCCACCCCCAAAAGTGAGACATATGACTAAGACAACATTAAGAGGGCTGGTTCCTTTCTTGGTCTGCCACAGAAGTCACCACTTGTATCACAAAATACCAAAAATACAGGCTGAAAGGGACTTCTGAAGATGCTCGTCTAACCTTCTGCTCAAAGCAGGATATCTTGGTCAAAATAGAAGAGAACATTTTTTCCAAAAGTTCAGGCCAAACTTTCAGAATTGCAGACATCCCTTTAGAAAAATCTGCATGTATATGTTAAAAGGGAGATGTGCATTTCTAAGAGTTGAACGATCAAGAACATGAGCTCCCAGAGAAGCCTTAAAACATCTCCAACTTTATCCATATGTGTAATAATGATCAAAAGACATTTGTAAATGTATTTATTAGCAAAATACTCAGATTCATTAGAAGTTCAAAAACTGACAAACTGCACTGTACCGGTGCAGGCTTAGGGGGCTTATAAATTGTGCAAAGAAAATTTCCAAAACAATTTTAAAAAAAAGAAAACAACTTAAAACACAGAATACAGAAAGCTTGAATTTCAAAGCCATGTAGCTGAAATCTTAATGAAAAGCCAGTATTGAATTTGACACATTTTGGATGCAAACCATCCAGTGTTACATTTAGAGCACTCTTGTTTCATAATAAAGCAAGCAACAATTAGCAAGCAATTAAGCAAATTGCCCATAATTATGCCATTGCTGAGCTATTTTTCATATTTTCACAACACAGCACATATATGAATACATGGCTTGCAGTGCCAATGCTACTCTGTCAGCATCCAGAAGTGCCTCTCATTTACCGAAGCCTTTCGTATTAAACAGCTCCCATCGCACATTCAGTGCTCTCTGCCCAGCAGGAACCCACCAGAGTGATGAAGATGACAACCTTATACTACTCATCTCAGCCAATAGCTCCTAAGGAATGGGTCGTGTCCCCCCCATTCTTTGCCCTTGTGTATTTACTAAATGTGGTACTAAATCTAAGCAGGAATTCAAGCATAATATAGGGAAATTATAGTCCAGAATTACCCTGGTGACCAAAAGCGGCCACTTGGGTAACATCATTTAGCAGTCTCCACTATGTGGAGAGAACAGAAATGACATTAACAATAAAAAAGGCAGGGGAGAATAGTTGTTAGTGTAAACTGGGTTACTTTAATAAGGTCAGGAGGAAGAAGCTTGAATGTAGAAACCCTAAATAACTGCTGCTATAATATACTCTACTTTGTTTTTTGCTTTAATAATGAAATGCCTTTGGGAGAAGTTTCCTATGAATATTTTATTTCCTGTATATGTCTCAATAAATTAAAAACCTAAAAGAGTTACTTAAGTTTGAACCTTTTCATTCAAAGAACAAGTAGGACACACCGCTTGCCTCTACCAGAGCCTGTGAGAAATCGTACTCAGAGGAAGATTGATCCTCCAGATGTTCTAACTGAGGAATCAACAGGCATGCAGGAAATCACACATTTTCATGTGCTACCTCGGCTTGCCAGATTGTACTGGATATCTTGCAAGAATAAGCTCTCTTTCCATGCCAGCGAACACAGTTTATATCCTAACATCCACGGTTTTAATTTGAATTTAATCCTGAAAACTGCCATGAGTTAGGCTTCTTATTATAAAGTCCCAGTGGTATGAGGTGTATTTGCACCTGGCTTCAATTAGTCAAGCAAACGTTATCAAAGATGGCTGGGGAAAGTTGGTGAGGAAGAAGACAGGGAATGGAGGAAGTATCAGGTCAAAAGAGACAGCATATGGTAATTCCTGTACAATTAACTATGCTTGTGAAGTGAAGTGAATCTTTCCTGCACAAATAATAGCCATATAAATAAAGCACATTAATCTTTCATTAAGTCATCTCTTATTGCTATTCTGACTAGAATTTCAATCTTGTATTAATCAAAAACAAGAAATGGTCTAAACGCAATGCTCCCGTAAAAAGTTCAGTTTCAATAATTGCTGTTTTCCCAGGAAGAGATTTCATCAAAAAAACCCAAAACCTCAAGCCCCCCAACCCCCCTGCAACCTCTTGTGTTTCAGCCTAATGCACACGGGCATGACAGTGTTGTAGAATACGCAGCGCGGCACTGACCCTTATTGCTACAACAGTCCGATTGTATTCATCTTTAATGTCCTTGTTTTGTTGCTAATTATGGCAAAACAAATATGGTCATTTGCAAGGGATGCATGTTTCTTAGCCTATGAAGTGTATATTGAGTTATCAATGAGAATTTTAACCATAACTTGTAAAGCATAATGACCATCTAAAATGAATAGCCTAAAATCTAGTATATTGATTACAATACTGGGTAATACAATGTGCTTTATTAAATATTTAATTAACTGCTTCACATTTGTACTGAAGCTTCTTAATTATTCATACATGGTTCATTATTAAACACAGAATATAAATTTAAATTCAAATCAATTAAACAAGGTGAAACTGCATAGTGAAAAATGGTTTATCCTCCAGCAATAACCTTCGACCTGGAAACATAGTAAAGAGAGAAATTTGCATTTCTTTCCCCATACCTGAGAAGACTATGCATTTTATCTGATATGTATTAAGCTCTTCTACTGATGTCAAGCTTCTGTAATAAACCCAGCTTCCTACAAAAATATGCTGGATGAGAAAGGGCTTCAGCTGTCACTTTTCAGCTGGTGCCTGGAAGAGGAAACATTTTCAATATGAGCTTTCAGTAGGATGCTGGTAACACAGCAAACTTTCTCTCTTGATGTGTAAAGCTTCATTTTATTTGTAGTAAGGGAAACGAGAGTGTGTAGAAAGTCGAAGATACGCAGCAATTATCACCTTGGAATGACTGCTGCTTCAAGGAACAGCTTTATCGTAAAGCGGTGGGCTGACCCCAGCCAAGCACCACATGGCCGCTCGCTCAGCGGTACTGAGCGCCCCGAAAACCTTTTACTTTCTCTGGAAATGAGCTGTGCTTATCAGTGCTATCTGTTACACTGCCCGGGAAAACAAAAAGTGTACTAAAGTTAGTGTATCTGCAAGCATTATTAGAGTCTGAAGTACAACACGAATTTCACTAAATACTCTAATGTGATGATGTTTCTAAAGACTTATTGCTCACGCATGTGCATACATCTATAAAAAACAGTTCTGTGCTTTCTTAAATACCCTTAAACGCTACTTGAAATACGAGGTGCAGGATATCTGTGAAGAATAGTGTATCTCATGCAGACTTCTAGAGATTACATTTCAAATGCTCTGTAAAAGTTGCTCTTACATGTGCAAATGGAAGACATCCCTTGATGTCAGACAAGATCTGCTCTGCTGGGCCTTTTGCTTCTTTGGGAATTAACACCCTTTGGCTATTTCCACCTAAACCAGTCACTTTTACTGTTTAACTGTCTATGCTAAATGGTATTACAAAAAGGTTTAAAAATACCACAAAATACAATCAATAAGAAAAAAACTGGAATAGAAATAACTGATTATACAGTTTCTCATTACCATAATGCAGCAGCCATACTTTTTAACTTAAAAAAGTGATCTAGTCAAACATGTTAAAACAGAATGGGGGCTAATTAACAGAAAAATCACCTAACCAATACAAGGTAACTCTGTACACTCTGAAATACCATTTCTATCTCCTTTTAGTGATCAAATCATTATTCAAATACCTCATTAAGAATGTATATGAGGATCTATTACCACCAATTAAACAGATGTGTATTTGCTTAAATTTGTTTATTTATTTGATCCAGAGTCAGTTCAACACAGTATGTTCTTTCATTTAATTCAACATTGAGGACAATATTTTGTATGTTGGTTTGCTGGGGAATTTAGGAGTGTATCAATACTAAGAGGCACTGAACATGTTAAAAGGATAAAGCAAAGTGAGGAAATATATTATATCATGGAAATATGGCCATTTCTATACTTTCCCCATAAAAGCTGGAAAAAAATACATTAAAACAATACAAAGAGCTTGCGGTTTTGTCTGTACAGAAAGGTTGTTTGTCTGAAACTACAAAATGAGCACTCTTCAAGATGCAGCTTTGTATAGCTAATCCTTAGAAAAAGAAATTAACTTAGCAGTAATTTCTACTGATAATTCTTAACATCTGTTCTCTCTCTTCTTCAAACCTCGCTAAAGGGGTTGCTTAGTTTCATTCACACTTGCATTCAAATATATACATATTAAGTTCTAAAAAGAAGAAAATTCCTGCTTACAATATCTACAGTGTAAGTATACCAAATATAATATTATACTCAGTTTTTAAGGCTTAAGTTTTAAATAAAATTCTGTGTGTGTGTGTGTGAAGGAGAGGTAGTTTACTGATTTTACTATAAATCACTACCTTGAAAGGGTGAAGATTCATAAAGAGAACTAAGAATCACTGAATCTACATAAACTCATTTGGTGTGGAAACAGCAGAAAATACATTTCTTAAGCTTAGGCTGTGGATGTTCTAATCAAAAAATCAATTACCTTTTGTGATTCTTTGGCTAGAGAACAAAGATCTGGGCTTGGAGATAGGAAAAAGGACAAACTTCAAAAAGATAAGAAGGGAACAGAATTTCTAGGTGGAATAAGGTCAGTAGCATTTACTCTTGATAACAGACCTACATGAAAATATTAGTATACGCTCTCATACTACTCTAAGAATGAATTCTAACACTTGTGACAATAAGCAGATCAGGTGAGTCACCCTCAGCAGAATGCAGAATACAGGCAGGGTGATGAAGAAAGGGACGAGCAGAAGTTCATTTTCAGTTACGTTTGAGACACCTCACATATGGCAGCTCCTTCAAGGGATAGGTGTGGGATAAATGACCTACAGTTCTGCTTCAAATACCTGTATTTACACTCTTTATTCACTTCAGCAAGAGTTTCTTGATGTATCTACGTGCCAAATGGGTCTGTTTTCTTTTTATTGACTTTAAAGTAAAAATAAACAAAAGTTTGATCTAAAGTAGAATACTAAGAAATTCTTTTAAATTAAGTAATTGAACAACTGTGGGCAATTGCTCATGGTTCAGACACTTTAATGAAATGTTTATTTTCAAAAGAAAACGTTAAAACCCCCAACTGCTAAGTAAGCTACTAAACACATCTTTCCTGGGATAAGTTAAGAGGTAGACAATAAAAGATGTTTTGAAATTGTGTTTTCATCCGATATACAGAAACAGAAATTTGAAGTCAAAGGCCACTAGGGCAGCAAACAAACCTACAACATTCTAAAAATATTCGATGGCTTTTATGCTGTGACTGCAGTTGCATTTCGAGGGAAAAAAAAGGCATTTTTCTTTATTAGGATATAAACAAAAAATGATTTGTTGTCTTTATTATGAATACCCTGACTTTATTTATTTTGCAAATCCTTCTAAACATTTTTACAATATTCACTTATGATGATATCTAAGCAATACACTATGCTTATTTGAGTGCTCATAAATATTACATTTGATTGCACCATCAACAATATTAAATCTCTTTATTCCAGTTGAATTTATAAGTAAAGCTCACTGAAGTTTTTTTGACAAAACAATATTCCATCAAAAATGTAGTTTCACATTCAACTGTTTTGTGATAGTGTTGATTCAAATGACATTCTGGGGTGTAAAGTACAGAAACTAATAGTTTCCATTTTCTCTATTCATTTTATTTTAATTAGATTTTTAAAATAGGAGATTCCTTAAAATTTCAACATTATGCAGAAATGACATCATTGAAAGGAAATGTTCTCATTTCTCCAAAGCTTTTCCTCAGATTTTCTATTTCACAATAAATTTCAAGTTCAGATGATGATTCTGAAAAGCAACACTGATGATACTTCACGGCATCTGCAATATGGTCTAACACAATCCACAGCCATTCCCCTTTTCTAAATTCTTTGTGACTCCCTTACCATTCCTACAGAAGAACAAGCCTTGCTCCACCTAGAAACTGGAAAATCCAGAATTATGAGTAATTAGGATAACTATTTCAAGGCCAGGAGGGCACAGTTTTTAATTCCCCTAAAGCATCCGGTAGCACGTCAGTTCTGTTGTGCTTGTTAGATTCTTTAATGACAATCTACAACCTTGTGGAAGGACAGACTGGAGGAGTGAAACTTTGACATTTCATATCTCCACAGGACAAAAGGATTCCCCTCCTGCAGCTTTTGTCCTCCCCAGGAGGACGCTCTCCTCCATATGTCTGCAGCTCAGGTGGGTTTTTGTCTTGGAAAACCCTCTGAACCACAGACTCCTTGATGATTAGACAACATTTTCTAACCAATTTTTCACAGCAGTTTTCTGTCACTACCACTTTGTCAATCTGCCATAGACTACCCTCAGCGGAACCACGTAGCTACTCATCCCTTTGACAAAGACCCCAAAAATTGTGAATACATGGAAAGCGCCATGTTTGATTAACAACTTTGTGATTGCTGTAAAAATGAAATTTGAAAGGTAATAATTACATTTGTAATTACTTAGGTCTAAACCTCTTATGTTTCCTACTCCCTCTATTTCTGGGCAGCTGGAGCAATGACTCATTAATAATAATAAAGTCATTTAACCCTGCAGGCACATTACAAGGAGAAAGATGTCATTTGTCACCAACGCAAATAGAACAATCAGTGAAGGATACAGGAAGACCACTATTTCATATTTATTGCAAATGATAAAAGGGACATTTTGCACTCATTCTTACCATGACATCCCAATCTGCTTTTTAATTATCAGCAAACAAAAGGGGACAGCATACAACATATGAGGGACTACGAATAATGTATTGTCCTGCGGTGACATTTCCATAATCACTTTAAATCTATCCTATACATATGTACTAGTTAAAGCTTTCAGCTCATGAAGTCATACCCCCTAGTAAGGAATGAATTATCCTTTGCAGATTTAGCACACAAAGCAGCTCCTTCCCAGAGTTTGAGGGTCTGATAGCTGCTGTAGGTATTGCTATAACATGAAGTGATAGGGTTTGGCATTCTGTTGCATTTACGGTTGAATACAGTATAACTTAAAAATAAGTATATTTGTATATTGGTATTTTTAGGCCAGGAACTTTACAGTTGTAATTCTCAGTGGCACTAATTTAGCCATGGACTTCTGCAAGTCACGCATTTTTCCGGTGGTATTCAGTATTATTCTGTACTTTGCTATTACAAGAAGTCTGTAAGAAACACTCTATATTAGTGAAACAAATACCCTTAATTATAGGGAACTCAAGTAAGTAACTCCGCATTTACTGGATTTAAAAAAAAATAGTGATACAACAGCCTGTCTATGAAATAAACTTCTGAGGAATAGAAAAGATTATTCTTTCCCTAAATGATTTATTCAGGAGTCATGAAACCTCGAGGAAAAAATATGGAGAGAAATTTCGACTGGTATTCGTATGAAAACAAATGAAAGGAAGTTTCATGTAAATAAAAGTCACCATAATCTGAGTTTCAACTCTATCAAGCTAGACCTTCAAATTCCTCTTTGCTTTGCTTTGCTTTATCATCAGCACTTACCTAACTCTCAGGCATGTAGAAAGACCCGAGAACAAATTTAACAGTACGAAGTTATAAACTGTTACTGTGTGGGGTAGAAAGGAGGTAAGCAAACCTCCTGAACCTGTTTATATTTTCCCCAGGTACCACAATAGACTATATAAAGGCACACTTTATAGAAGTTAAATAAGTAGTGTTAAGAAATAAGACACATCAGGAAAGAATAAAATGCACAGAGTAAAATGCATATTTTCGCTCTTAAGATAGTGACAAAACAGAAAAGCTTATACATGGAGTGAAATGTTTTGTCAAATTGAAAAATGGAAATAATATGAACACTACAATTTTCGCATCAATTTGAGGTAAAATGTTTTGAATTACAGTCATTTTAATCTTGTTTTATAAAGAAAATTACTTCAAATGGGTGATAATTTAAACCAGCATAATCCAAACTTCATTGTGCTCCAGTCAGGCTTAGAAGTGTGGCTCTGAGTGATTTGGAGCAATCTCTGCACAGTAGCTCAGAGCCTCACTCAGAATAGACATTTGAAAGAAGAAAAAGGATGCCCGACTAGAGTTTCCATCATTTACCTATGAGTTCAAAACTACTTACTGTGATGGCCATGACTTCCTAATTGGGCCTTTATAGGCATTGCTAGCACCTTCACAAATTTTGGCATCGTTCTGATGAAGCAATACTTTCACAGTTATCATCTCTTTAAACATTAATTTGTGACCAGTTTCTCCACTGAAGTTTTGCTGTTTGATTGGAAGTTTCTCATATCACTTCAAATAAGTCTTTTGCAACTATTTAGAAGGTTTTGGCAAGAAGGAGTTTTTCTGACAGGTTAGGAATATTACAAAATTTCCCGTTTTCCTTTGCTGAAAGAAAAAAAAAATTGCTTCTCAGAAAATACGCTATTTAGTTTTAATTCGCACTTAGTTTCCCTTGCACAACCTCCAATAATGACTTTCAGATTTTCTTCATTATTCTTTTCTGTTCTCCTAAGTAATTTTCAATTAAAATATAAAAAATATTCTAATTTTAGCTAGTAGCATTAGTAAATTTGTGGTTTCCTTCTCTAAACCAGATTATTCTCTCAGTACCTGGATAATCGACACACGATGGAAACAGTTTAGGCCAGATCAATATTTGGCACAATTCTTCACAGAACAGGATTTCTCACAGCATACATAATTTTAGAAAGACAGTCTTGGGGAACAGTCATTGCTGTGATAATTCTGGAAGATTTTAGGGTCAGTAATATCAGCCAAAAGAATGGGAGTGAGCAACTGCTGACAGCAATCATTCCAGTCCATTTCAACAGCTGTCAGGACAGGTTCTGTGACTGCAACCACAAGGATTATGATGATGCTTGAAAATGTAGGGTAGTTAATTTATAATAATTATTATTATTATTAATCTATTTTAAGAAATGTTTTTGAGCACAACAAGTATAGAACTGTGGGAGTATAAACTTCATGAGTATACACTTGTTCAGGAAATTGAATTCCATTACTTCGAAGACAGAAATGTATTAAAATAGGAATAAAAATTTGATTGATCTTTAAAGTACGCTTTTATAAACTTAAAAATATAAACATCTTAAACCACACACTGCCTATGTGTGCCTATATTGAGGATTCTGAAGAGAAAAAGATTTGTCGGGCTTCAAATTTCAGAGTAGGTGTTAAGTTTTGACTCAGCCCTATTTGAATAACAAGATGTCCTAGCATAAAACAATAATTTGTGGTTTTAAACATTTAATAGACTGTAATTGTCTTTGCAAAAAAATAACGTTTGCTCCTGTTTGATAAGCTTTGGCATGAGTATATCTAGGCTAACAAAAGCCTAACATATATTATTAAATGAGGTTAAATACTAGCATTCAGATTTGTTAAGGAATTTACCACTTTCTTTAGTATGTAAGCCTCAATCAGCCATTTCTCTACTGCATATGACAGAAGATCCCTTAACAATAGATTTAAGAAACACTCAGTTCTTATAAAATCACCGAAGCTTAGCATCCAGCTCTTTTGAAAGTCTAAGTTTCAAACTAGTTTGGAAATCCTGGACATAGCAGGTGTACATTAAAGTTAACTAAATAAGATGATATCACAACAGTTCGCTTTGGGAATGGAAGTTCATACACTACCCTAATCTCTAGTTTATAAGAGCAGATCTGGAAAAGTGCATAATTTATGTTTATTTTTTCATAAGCTTTACAGAAAAGATATTTTAAGTCTGGGGTAAGTGCTGCTCTGGCAGATGCATATAGAAAGCTCTCGCCACGTTTGGCACAAAGATTTCTTTTTAAGAGGGTAGAAACCTGAATTTCTGAAGCTGATGTTTCTTAGTCTTCAGCGGAGTACATTTGACAATCGTTTTTTCTACGGCAAGTATGGATTGCAGGAGCTCATGCTTAGCCTATATTCCAAAAGGTTGCTTTAAAATCTCTCTATGGTTTTTAATTAACCATAGGATATGAAAGGACCTAAATGAAAAGCTACCAGTCAATCGCTGACTAAGTGTTCACCAGCCTGTTATTGAACCTATTTCATCTATTTATTCCTTAATTCATCCATAGTCTCCTAGAGATGTCATTAATATGCTCAAAGTTAATTTATTATCGTCTATTTCTTCTATTCAAGCTCCTGTTAACAGAATAAATTCATCAAAAATGATCAGACTTGAAAAGGCAGATTTGGATTCTGACAGAGAATAATTTATCATGGCTGGGAAAAAGCCTCCCACCAACTGGGCTTTTTGAATACTGGGAGATGAAATTGTAATGACTGCAGAACTTCTGCAGAAAAGGACATTAAAGTCTCAAGGGGAAAACAAACAAACAAAAAACCCCAGAGCCTAACTCCCAAAATACGTAGGTTCCTGACACTGACTCTTTTTTATTTTCGCACTCACAGGTCCTTTCTCTCACCCTCTCTGCTGCCTTGAGGCAGAAGGAATCATTAAGGCTCCGCTCGCCATCATTTGCATACCACAGAGCCTACAGATGCAGAGGGGCAGCATCACACACGTACAAGGAGTGACAGTGACATTCAGAGCTGTACAGAAACGGTACTGATCCTCAGAGGGTCACAAACTATTCATCAACAGGCCCACGCAGCAAAGGGCTTCACCGCAATGCTGCACAATGTAACACCAATTTCTTTTATTTACAATCTGTTGTAAGTATCCCTTCTATAACAGTAATTAATAGATTTTGGGTAATCTACTACTATAAGTATTGCAACACACTTTCTACGTCTCTATAAATCATCTGAATTCCAGGAACAGCTGGGTATAACAGCATTTATAACATGTTTCAGATGCTATTACAATGTGAAAAAAAATCAAATTTTTTTCCCATTTTAAGTCCATTAGACAGTAGAATTGGAAAGCATTGTGATACTGTCATGAATGTGGTACCACTGTAACTGTAATATGGATTGTGGAGATTTATTTTAAAGCCTGGAAACACTTGATTAATCACCACATTATAGTCAGTATTCTAGCTGTTATTGTTTCACCCAGTTATTGGCAGCGCAGAGAGTATTTCCCTTGTACTAAAAACTGCGGTATACTGGACATGGCCACTTCCCCAGGGGATTGTTACTCCATTTATCCATCACTTCATATACTCATATTCTAATTCTGTACATACCGGAGCCATTTCCCTGCACCTTGTCTTGTTACACTGAGTAATTATGCAGCTTCAAGACTTGAGTAACTAAATTTCCCCAGGGAAGGGAGAGGGAAAAAACCCAACAGCGAGTACTCCAGACCTGCCCAAGAAATACAAAACTCACCAGGCTCTGCCTAGGTATTTTACAGAGGATCTTAAATATGAGTATAAACATAAGTAATCAGAAATATAAATGCCTAAATATGTGTGAATATGCAGGCTTATCTGGCTGACTCAATCAGAACACACATCCTAGCTCCCTTTCCCCCCTTCCTTCTATCATATTCCAGAACCCGATAGAATTGTTCTTCCAAGTGCACCGCTATCATTGTTTGGTGTTTCCGATTCAAGATCTATGCTCACTTTATTATATTAATGCCTTGAATCTAAGAAATTCAGTGAAGCGAATATGCCAAGCATCTGATCGGTACATTATGTCACACCGAAGTACCACTATATGAAAAAAGAGTTAACATTTCCCAGTGAAGCACTGCAAAGTTAAGAAGTGCAAATTCTGCAATATAATTCAGCTCCCTTGTGTAAATGTGTTTTGATGCAAACTTTAATTAAATTATCATATACTATTTTTCTCATAGGACCCTTGGGCCCAATACAGAGAGTAAGTAGTTATTCAGTATTTCTCTTTATCTACTCTCATCAGCATGTGGCCGTACACCTTTTTAATTAATACTTTCAAAGCTTTGTGTTGAATGCAGATTTAATCATTTCCTTGTGTAGTTTTTTGTTGTTTTCACAGCACAATCAAAAGCTTCATGAACACGAATAATATCCCACTTGCATTATTTGCTTTATTGAGGCCATTTGCATCTGGGAAACTGAGGCATAAAGAAATTAAGCAAAATTTTGCAGTCTCCGTTATTTCTGGGTGCCCAACTTGAGATAGATTAAACCAGATTTTTGCACGCTTGAGCATATTATACTAAGCTTTCAAAGCGTATCTGTTGGAGTAGGCAATGATGCCCTTGGCAGCCAAAGAAACCTGAAGGGCACAACATATTAGCAAAACTTCAGTTTTCTCTCACCAACAAAGAGCTGTGTTATCCACTTTGAAATTTACAACAAAAAAATAGGTATACTAATGATTTATCTTTCACCGTCATTAGTAAATCTATCCAAATACAACAACTGAAAACCACATATACACTTTAAACAGTCCTCCCATGATGAAGAGCTCACTATTTTAATAAACCACTAAAAATCCCAGGATTATATGTGCTTTGATGATTTGATATGGTATCAAATCTTTCCAAAAGACATATCTTAAAATTTATCATTAACTCTAATTTAATAAATTTTAACAATTTCATAAAATTTTACACGGTAAACCAATTTCTAGAAATTCCTCAAAGTGCTTGTCAGAATTAAATTTTAATACTTCTGTAAAATAGATTCGACTACAGTTACAACTATTCCCATTGTAAAATCTTTATGGTTTTGTATGTAAATTAAAAGTAGATTTGGCCCTATGTAATTAAAAATAGACACATATATCAATATTTCTCGGAACTACTGTGTTATTATCTCTAACTGCGGAGTATTTTATTGTGAAGATTTTTTTTCCCCTGTATATTTCTGACATGGGTTGTAACCTGTCCTTCCTAACCAATATAGACAGGCTACAGTTTCTATGCCGTGAAGTTAAATACTTATTTCCTTAGGGAACAAGCCAAATACAGAACCAGATAATGAATAGAAGGGAAGGAGACATATGCAGAAGAAAGTATAAAATACTTCTGATAGCAGGAAGTCTGCTCTCCCTTTCTAGTTCCAATACAATCATCATCTGTGGAAAAGTAAATCTTACAAATTGTTATCATACAGATGGCAGAAAGTTAGGAATTAATTCAGAAGGGCTATGTACAGCTACATACAGTAACACAGAGGTCTATTATGCAGTCAGCACAATATGCTCAGCTCAATTAGTTATACCCACGTCAGCTCAGGCATAACGACCATTATGGCTACAGCAACAGGGAACTCAGGGTAGCAACTGTGCAGCTTTTCTGTGACTGTATCGAAGCATTTAAGCTGCACCCATGTTCCTGCAATGCAACACTTGAATTTCCTTGAATAAGCTTGCACCCCTTTTTGCTAGAAAGACTATGTTGCAGATACAGAGGAACTAAAAAGCATATAAAAATGGCTTAGAACCTGCCATTTCATGTTAGTATAAATTATAGCAATATAATTATGTAACAGAGCGTGTTAATGGGCTTGAAGACAGCTACAAAGGAGGAGGGAGAGGAAGGGCTGTCTAACTCTTATCACATAACCAAAGAGCTTCACATTTGGCCCCTATACTTGTGTCAACTTGAAGAATGGACGTTCTGAACTGAACAGTCATATTCTTGTAACCAAAAGAAAAGAAGAAAAATAGCAGATATGAGTATCTTTCCTTTCGTGAAAGAAAAAAGCAAATTGGAGAAAGCAAGATGTACTCTTTAAGAGTTCTGGTCTATCAGGTTTTAATGCCAGACTTTTCATTACAAGGTTTCATCTTCGCAAACGACAATTCACTGGCCACACGAGAGGTCTGTTCAGAAAACTATTTTCTAATTTGAGCCTTAAGTACCCACTAGAAAGGCCATTTGTCCAAAGATTTTTAGATACAGCTGGACTTCAGAAATTCCACAGGTTCACAGAGAGCATCCTGAAAGTAAGCATCTCTCTTCCTCCAGCAAAAAAACCTGTTACAAAATCTTGGTAACTTAAACACAGCTAACGTTGGGGCTCGTAACATTTGCTGGTCCTGCCAACTAGCCTGCACAGCTATGCACACATATAGACATGCCCAGAAAGAGAAAATAAGTATTAAAAAAAAAAAATTAAAAATTGCCCGCAGCACATAGTTTCAAGTATATATTCAAATTAAAGCTAATAGTTGCAGTATTCCATTCAAATAGTAGATTGTTACAAGAAACTCTTGAAACAGAATATAAATGTCTGATGTAGCCTGAGAGTACAAGCAACTGTGAAATGATCCATTAAAGGAAAAATAAGCTGTTCTAATAACTGCCTTTCAGTCTGTCCATTGACCCTGTATGATGTCAGAACACGGCACGGTCATGTACTGCTAACCATGTGATTCATTACTTTCTTCTCTGAAATAAATACCATTTTCTGTCACTCACCAGTCATGCATTGTTCATTACACATCCATTTTTTCTGAATTACTGTATGCACAGCTCATCATATAACCAAAAATGGATGAAGGGAAACATTTGGCTTGCTGAAGAGGAGGCACAGTAAAGCACTGCTTAAATTCAGATTTTTAAATGGCCCTGAAGCCTCTAATGGGATTGCGTGAGCTCTTAAGCACATGTTACTTTCTGTACATCATTGGCCTAGGATTCTTCATCTCCTGAAGAATCATTTTCCTTTACATTAGTTACTGCTTTAGCTTGTACATCAAAAAGAAGTAAAGAACAAAAAACTACAGGGCACCTAAAATGTATCTAGTATGAGGCAAAAGTTTCATCAACCTCCTTTAAGCAAAGGCTTGGTCTTTTTATTTCTTCCACTTCATAACAAAGCTAGGTAATACACTGAGAAATCTTCATTATATTCTCAACAGACAAGCCTCTATGAATATGATAATACTAAAATATTACCCTGCTAAATCGTACATCATTACCATAATACATTAAATCTATTACATTAGCATGTTATTTCCATGCTATATGATCAATACAAAATTACTGATCACGCTAAATGGCTAGTGAAGAAAACATACTTGATTTCCGGTCAGCTAAATGTGACCTTCTTCTCATATATTAGACAAAAAAACGAACAAAAGTCATCTTTTTATCCAAAGAATTCAAACTACTCTTATACTTTTCTAAAATTGGGTCAAAATCTCAGATCCTGAAACATATTTGAATTCAAGTGCTTCTGTACATGAATCCCAGTGACAGTTCATGCCAATCATTGTGTGGAACTTCTATCATAAAACATGGTGAATAACTCCCAAATTATGTTGGAAAAGAAAAAAAAAAGGTGAAATGAAAAAAAATCCCTTGAAATCAGTGTTTTGAATTTGGCATGTTGTTTTTTTAGTACAGACAGCTGAGATGATTAACTAAAAGTTGTTTTAGGTATGTACATCATGTTATCACAATTTCGAGAAGATCAGTAAGCATTGCTGGAGATGCTGCTGACAAGATGCAAGAAAAATGGATAAAGGAATAAAAACAAATCCATGGGAAGTGATCGGGATGTTTCTCTTAGCTACATTCAAGATATTGTTATGGTAAGTAAGCCTGCAATATGCAAGAGAAAAAATTTTGAGTATTCGTGAGTCTATTTAAAGTGAAGACTTTTCAGAGTAATTTTCATAAACCCAGCAGAATTAAAGAATTGCTTTAATTTCTTTTTTTGTTCCTAAGGAAGATGAAATGGCATTTTAAGAAGTGATTGATTACAGAATGTACAGCAATACGAAAAAGTTAAGTTGTATACAGAATGAAAAGATTTCAGTTCAGAAAAGATTCAATACTTATCAAATGTATTGCTTGTTTCGTCTTCTTTCCCTTTCTTTGCCCTGCTTTTGCCCTGCCTCCCTCCCTCCCTCCCTAAATACCCTGTGCAGAGCTGGGCCTTTCTGTTTAGTCAGTAGCCAATTACAACTTCTCAGATGCAGTTTTTCATCCCAAGGCAATTTGGTAATCTTATACTGATTAATTAAACTCGGGTCTCTAAACAAACTGTTAAAACTCCTATATCCACAGCTGGCATACCTAATCCAGATAACAGGATAAGCAACGTTATTGTCAAAGTTCATGAAGAAATGAAAACAAAATCACTCTGTATTCATTCTTCTTTGTAGAGTTCCTAAACAAAGAATAAGTTGTACTTTTAGGTAGAAAATCTAATCTGCATTTAAATAGAATTTCTCCAAATAATAAACAAAAGCCTGAAGCAACATTTTTACAGCAAGTCGTCCTGCTAGTTCACAGCCTAATCCTTCTATCTCTATCTGTAATCCTTTCTACCCTTGTATACTCATTTCCTTACCAGTTTATCAAGGCATCTGCATCTTGGCAGTTTGAGCTCACAGGAACAACAGTAACTTTGCATTTCCTCAAGTTTATTCCAAGCTGAGCCTAAAACTGCTAAAACTTTGTGTGGTCGGCAACTCAAGGCAAACTCAGGTAGAACCACCTTGATTAAAACAAGGAGAAATTAGTAACCTAAAGAGTGCGAAGAACAACAGATTGAAGGGACGTGCCTTGCACATGAAACACTAACCACAACAGAATGGCTTCAAGAGTACGGCTACAGCGTACTACGTGACATTACCGAAAAGCTCTCACGCAGCTGAAGTTGGTATTCGCTGAGCTCTAAACAGATGCCCATGGAGATCCTATGGAGAACCACACATCTCCGATGTGATCCGAAATAACCAGAACGCCACACCAGATGTCACTGAAACCAGCAAGCACATGCTGATTCACATGGTTAACAGCTAGCCAAATGGCTAGCAATGGTGAAAACGAGCCTTTTGGGAACCTGAGCATGGGCTACATTTTCATTCTCTTTTTCTGACTGTGACTTTGCTTCTCGTTCAGGCTGTAGAGCAGCACCTGCGCTCACTTGAAGAAATCTAAACCAGCGGCAGCGTAGAACTCCCAAAATGAGAGGTTTAGGTTTAGAATAGGAGGATGCTAAATGTCTGGGATTACTTTAAAAAATCTTCTGAAATAGAAGTTCAATTTTCAGATGCTACCTTGCTACTCAAGCAGAGTACTTTATTCTTCTGTTTGAAGACAACAGATCTGATTCTACGTAAAGTACCCACATTTCCTGCTGCTTTCTCTCTGAAAGTACTATTTTCATATTTCAGTGCAGAAGTTAAAAGATAACCTGAAAAAAGAGGGCTCTGTCCGAAATTTAAAAACAATGAAGAAAGTCATTATTAAATGAAAAATGTCTCAGAGGAAAAGACAGAAGGATAGAATTAGCATCCTAGATGAGATATCCTAAATTCTAAGGTATAAAGAAAGCTAGTACCAGATGAGCAATAACTAATTTAATTCAGACAGCTCTGCTTTAATAAAGGTCACTTCTAATTAGACAAATGCCCACTAGATTTTGTCTACCTGATTCCCACTTTAGTCCTAATATTGACAGACCATCAGCACATCAGCCTTGAAAATATTTTCTCATTCTACAGCCCAACAGATTTGACCTATAACTCTATCGCATTATTAGATGTTGCTCTAAGCTGGCTTGTTCTTTAAAGGGCCAAGGAGACTTGCCTGCTTTGAACCCATATAGTTTGCAGGCACGGTGATCATCTTGTTTACAGGGCTCAACAATATAGAGTATTTTTTTCTGAAAACAGAGTTATAACTCACAATTTGTGAAAGACTTTTTTTTTTTTTTATTTCAAGAAAGAGAGATAACTTAGGAATCAGTTCTTCTCCAGACTGTCTGTAGCATTTATTCACATTCAGGGAAGAAAACCAACAATATTAAGGATTCTGTAAAAGGACTTGATAAGCTCCTTTGGTAACCAGGGAAAAAAAATAACAATTACTCTCTCAAGGAAACATTCTCGATACGAAACAAAGCTCTGTGCCAATAAATATTTCTTATATTTTAAGTAGAAGACTCTTGCTCTTCAAGGTAGCAGATGGTCACTGCATAAATTGGCTAAATGTTAAAAGCAAAGGAGAAAATGGTTCTAGGCAGGAAAGAAACAATAAAAATAAAAAACATTCCACTTTACAACTAATGATAGAAAGTTAAAGAAAGAAAAGGATACGCATAAGTCATTCATTATTGACAGATTAATAAAGTATTTATTAGAGACAAAATAATGAACTTTGATTCACTAGAATGCCATGTATCCAGAAACTATAAACTATTTTGTAAAATATATAGGGAATATTTTAGCTATGGCCAGAGGCTTTATGTTTCACCATTCCACTGAAAAACATGTAGGCATCCAGAGGGAAAACAAAATCCCATGCAAAAGACAATCAAATCACAGCAAGAATAATTAAAACACTATTTTATGTCACTTATACAGTCAACTATGGAGATTTTTATTGTAAGCGGTATTACAAAAGGTCAGGTCTCCTCGCCTAGCTGGCAGATATGGGCATGCTATACAGAACTTAAACCTCTTTGTGTAATCAGTTTAAAAGCCAGGTACCAGACAAACCTTGGCCCCCCTGATGGGCAGCAAGGCATGAGGAAGTGAAAGAGAAGAAAAATTTTTGCTATTCCCTCATTTCTCATCTGCTCAGGGTTATACTAGACAGAGAATTAGCAACCTGTATCTCAACATCCTTAAAAAAAGAATATGTAGGGTTAGCAGAAGAGGCTGACATCTGCCGCTCTTTCTTTTTTTGTGGAAAGCGCATTTTTACACTCTATTTGCTATGTTTTGGCACCAAAGACATCCAATGACACACAAGAATTGTCATGTCTCTTAAACCTGAGCAACCAGATGACTTTTAGAAAATTAAGTTCAAAGATCAAGTAAAATTTCACATTTAGAAAACAATTTATAGACCTGCATTCATCTGTACCTTTACGATTTTTGCATCTTCAGTATTCACGTTTTGAAGTTACTTATCTCAATCCACACAGATAAAAGCTTCTTTTCAAAACGAAAGTCTGTCCAGATTCTCAGAAAGCTGAGATCCTGATCAAGTACCATGAAAACAAAAGGGGGAAACTACTAAACAGAACTGAGAATAAGCAATTCAGAGAAATTAAAAAACTGTGAGTACAAAAGCCTTTGGCCTACTTGTAAAAATGTTTAAGTTCTCCAAATTAAAACCTTTTGGAAAAAAAATTTACTCTGATAATACTCTATTCAAACAATGTTTCCTGTAGGCATTTTGTTATTTTTACTGAAAAAACCCACCATACTATCAGTTTCTCCTTAAGGATTCATATGCTACAAATAATGGCATTCATAAAGTCAATTAGAAGTCAAAAGTAAATAAGTGTTGAACTGAAGTAATTAAACTATGCAATATAAATGATTAATCCATTAGAGTTCACGGCAAAGGTAGGATTCTGATCTTGCATGTACAGTGCCCTTAATGGAGAATAGATCTAAAATCCCCTCTAATTAGGTGGAATTAAGTGGTCACCTCTCCTAATTGGAAGGAAGACAGAATTTGAACTTAAAGAGGAAAAGCTCATGTTTAACACAGGGATGTAGCCCTCCTGTCCCTCCAGCTCTGTTGCTTCCCTGCGCAGTGCCACGCACCCGGATTTGGTCTCTCCCCGTTGCCACATGCCCGGCTGGCCCAGCCACGCTGCGTCCAGCAGGGACCGGCTCAGAGCTCTTACTGCTGCGACTCTTCAGCCGGTGGAAGGCGTTACTGCTGAAGATGTTGTGCCAGCTCTCCCCATCCTTACTCCAAGGAAACGAACACACCGATTTCTTACCAAATTACTGACAGTTCGGGCAGGGATGAGTTGGAAATAAAATGGTGTAATACATAAATACTGGGCCAGTGGCCACTCGAATAAAACAAGTATTTTGCTGTATTTCTTAGAATGGGTATTAGCAAACCTGCATCTCCCCTTCACGCAGTTAAATTTTACTTGGAGTCACTATGGCATTTGCTATAGGTTCAAAGATCAGGGGAGAGCACTCTGGAGCCAGGTAACGGAAAGAAGAGCAGGCTGTCTGAAACAGTACCACCTCAGGACCCATGTCCAAATTATTTGCTTACCTCCACATTGGCATTATCCTGGGGGGGAATCAGAATTTTAGACTTACACCAAAAGAAAGAGGTTTCTATTTTTGAGGAACACAATTAAAAATTTACCAGTCACCTCTGATAATTTTTTTTTTTTTTTAAATTCAGTTTGTTGTTAACATAAATCACACTTCCCCTACAATCTTCCTGGTACACATCTGGATACCATAGCAACTATCACAATGTACAAATCCTATGCTCATAAAACACACAACTGAGTGATGAAAGGATTGCTATCTGTAAATCCACAGATCTGCAATCACCCCTTAGCCATGGCTTAATAGTATAAGTAATTGTTCTATGGCTTTTTTTATATAGAAATCCAGCAATAACAACAACAGAAAATCAAATATTGCTTTTCCATTTGAGCT
The DNA here is from genome assembly GCA_013398915.1 of Dromas ardeola. Classification (NCBI taxonomy): domain Eukaryota; kingdom Metazoa; phylum Chordata; class Aves; order Charadriiformes; family Dromadidae; genus Dromas; species Dromas ardeola. The sequence goes on from VYZM01020465.1 coordinate 59,938, forward strand.
GTACCAAGATATCCAGCATTACAACTCTCTTAAGAAACTAAGTAATTAATTACATTACCTTCAATGTTAGTGAATAACTGTCAAGAAGCAGACTTAAAGCTTGGATTCTGTTTTAATTTATGTTATTTATGGGCACAAGTGAGGCTTTCATGTCTCTTAACACAAAATAAATTGGACTGTGAATGCTAAAAGAAAAGTACATTTAAAATAGAGGTAGATTTAAGTAGAACAGATACTTTAAAAATAAAAGAATTCCTTGAAAACAAACCTGGCAATCAGATTAAACACCAGAACAGGAGGAGGAACGCAAGGCCAATGTGTGGAAGGGGATAGATCTACTCTGCTCCGTGGTCCACAACTATATGCCTGAGTTAGCTGGGATAAAACAGGGTCTAAGTTGCTAAAACCTCTCTCTGTACTAACTTTTCAGACTCATCTCACACTTTTTTGAAATAGTCCTAGTCAGAAAAAGAGTATACTTTAGCAGATTTTGTAACGAATATAAACTCATTTTTAAAAACATGTACCTGTAGTTTAAGACAGGTGAGAGAAAGTACATAGCAACAAGTTATATTCAGAACTATTCTTGTTTTGCCTGAATTGCCTTTTTTCCTCCATCCAAACTAATTAAGAATGTTCAGAAGAATGAGATTTCCTCAGCTTTCTTACCATGGGCAGGGATTTGTTTCTGGGTTACAGAATTGCAGAGGTATTATTCAGATAATAAAAAAGGCCAGAGATTTGTAAACAATGGAAAAACAGCTTAACCATTTGATCGGTGCTTTCCTAATGGTCACTATTACAGAGCTTATTTTGTTATTATATTCTGGTCTTCCAGAAATATCAGGAAAAAAAAATAGTTTAGCTTACCCTTGAACAACACTTTACTTCATTTTAACAAAACTTAAAGAGTTTCTGAGCATCTATATGCTTAGATCTATATTCCAGAGGACTCAACAATTCCTGAACAGCTGAAGCCCTGAAGAAGAATCCCTTGGCCATTTATTCCCAGATGATGCCGTTCACAATACTTCACTGAACTCCTGACTTCCATTTACAAAGCTCAGAAGAGAACTTGCAGCCAATGCCATGCTATTATGTTAACCAAAGGATACCCATTTGATTAAGGCTCGTTCTTTATTCTCAAAATTTAAACAAATAGAGTAGGAGTAGCTTTCTCTTCTCTTTCTCCTCAGTTCTGCAGGTTTTTGTTTCCAACACAAGGTACCGTACAATATTTAGCTAGAAATGAACTAAAAAAAATAAAGAATACCTTCATGGTAGGAATATATGGATTACATATAGAAGTAGATTGAAAGGTATGGAATTAATTTTCAAAGGGCTGGTAAAATTGCATCTGAAATATCTGAAAGCACAGAACCTCTATGTATTTAAATACCACTGGGATTAATGCTTTCAAAAAACAGAAGATTCCCTTAAATTCATCTTTTCTTGTTTGAATTTTTTTTTTTGCAAGTGTTACTTGTTTTCTTGTTCAACTCAGCTCATACAAACACCAGTGGCTACTTGCAAATGTGTATGTATGATACTTCAGCAGTAAATCTACTGTGCATTCACCTGTAAGCCAGTGGCAATTAAAGAAGCAATAACTAAGGTCGTAGTATTTTATTATTGCAGTGCCAGAGTAATGAAAATGATCAAGAATCTAATTAATGTTTCTGCTATCATGTGCATGACAACCGCCATTCATCAAAACATATCAACAGTAATATGTAAGTACAGAGCGGGTCCTAAGTGATTAGAGGTTTGAGATGAACCTGCCTGGACCTGAGCTGCTGCCAACTGCATCTGCCATGCCCTGGCACGCTCCTCCACCCAGGGTGTTCAACCGCGTAGGGTACAGCAGCCACGATAAAACATTCAGCCTTCCTCTTTGCTGCCCAGTCACACAAAAAATAGCATAAAGTACCAATACAGTGAACTGTGAGCAAACAAACCAGATAGCATCCATCATAAAGAGTTACAGGGGATTCACCTGGCATGTCAGAGGGATGGTTACTGCGCTAACCAGCAACTGCAGTGAATCGTGATTATCATTGCACTGCAGGGAATCGCAGCTGTGTTCTCTTGTTAGTGTAGCGCTCACAGCCATGGACTAAATTGAAATCGGTATTGGAAATGCTGACTCAGATGTATCTAGCATGAACTAGCCATACAAAAGCATAAAATGGCTGTCTTTTTTTTTTCCTTATGTGAGGGATAAAGGATAAAGGATAAACCCATCTGTGTTCATTATCTTGAAAAGTCTCTTCAATCCTTCCGTTTGGCCAAAATAGAGTATGTCTTTGCAGCATTTTACTTGCTCTATGTTTCTTGGAACCTTAATTAAAAAAAAAATAAAAATAAAGCTTTCATGTACTGTTGTAGCCTGAAGAGAATCAAATTATTTTAAGAAAACGTCTTTGAGAACTACCATTAACATGAGATGCTAAGATGTTAGCAACAAGTTTTTTGAAAAGTATCTCACACACACACACGCACGCGCGCGCATGCACACACACACACACACACACACACATATATATTCTTTTGCTATTATGTAACTTGAATTTTCAGGGACCCTGGGAAATTCAGAAACCCTAGAGTAACAATGTTTGGGTACCCAGAATATATTAAGGGAATCTTGAACCGTATTTGGCAAAAACTGAGTAAGACATGGTTTAAAATAACATTAATCTGTTACTGAGGAAAAACATATCCTGATGGATGGTTCACAGCTAACCAAGTTATGAGATCATTATGGTCCACAAGATGAACACGTTATCTGAGAAAATTTAATTTGATGGATGTCCAGAGAATGGATACATTACAAGATTCAAAAACAGCAACCAACCAACCAACCCAAACCAAACCAGAAACCCTTTGTGGGAATTAACCCAGCACAGGAACCAGACAACTTAACCATGGAGAATCAAAGTTGACCATAACTAATAGCACAAGTGAAACCACATCAAATCATAATACCTTATTATATATTAAAATACATTCTGCTGTGTCAGAGTCTGACAAATGTAATAATTAGGTGCCATGCCCCTATGAAAATGTAAGCAATATGACATCCACTAATGAAGAAAGAATTGAAGGCTAAGTGAAAAATAATGAATCAATGGAACAGCTAGAGATTCAACAGAGGAATCCCAATTTCTACTCTAAATGCACTTCTGATGGAATTTGTCTAAGGTCTCAGATCACTTGTAGATGAGACTTTCCACTTTCTGAATTGTAGAGTTTGGACATTTTGAAAAGATCTAAGTTAGTTCTAATTAATACTATAACACGAACAGCAAATTCACATGTTTGGCCTGAACTTTAAGACACTCATTGCAATCTCCTTGAAGACATGACATTATGAGAACCCCTCACAAATTAGCTCACGTAACAGAAAATAAAATTGAGTTTACCCTTTAGTAAGACAAAGTTCACGGTCTTCAGGTTCTGAAAGTAGAAACTGGAGCTGAAAAGAGGACAAATTGCTTTAACGTTTAACCAATTTGGATCAGACGGACTGAAGTCTACGGTCACAATGAACTAAGTGACATATAAAGGAAACTTAATTCTTCCATTTTGTTCTACTGAAAAATGGGTTTCTGGTAAAGCACAGTTAATCACAGTGAGGAAATGACATGTCATAGTCATGGCAAAATTGTGACAGCAGTGCTGCTGCTAATTTATGAACTCTGTGACCATTTGTGATTCTCTTCTGCATGTACCGACTCAAATGCGACGGCCAGAGTATTCCAGGTTTGTAGTAGAGTTTGCTTTGACAGCCAGCTGATGCAGTGTATCCTAATAAGATAAAGATATTTATCATCCTTACCATTTTGAAACTTCAGGAAGGAAGATGTTAGGATAACTGAGCTAGGTATTACTGCATGCCTACAGTTTGGTGGGGAGCCCTTTCATGATTTTTTTTTTTGAGTGATTTCAAAAATAATAAAAATTGCCCTTCCTAGTAAAAAGCACACCAAGGAATACCACCTAAAGGACAAGAATAATTTTGTCTTTATTTGGGATGCACTTTGCCTTAATAATGTTGTTATTTTACGTTTGCTGTCTGGGAAGCTGCTTACTGAAGAATGGAAAGGGACGCTGCAGAACAAAAACGTTTCTCGGGAAGTTATTTCACACAGATGAATCCATGCAACGGAGGTCTACTTGCTACTTCATGTACTGGCTAATGAGAAAAGATGTCCCAGCTTTTAAATCCAATTCCACTTCAGCTGACCTACAGTTCTACTCATACAGCGGTAGATGGGAAAAGGTAACAATTCCCACCTGACCCAGAGTTTCAAGACAGTAATAAATTCCAATGCATTATGCTTCTGTAGGTTGAGTAATCAGAGTATTTCTGAGAAACTGAACAATAAATGTATTTCTGTTGATCCATCCACTCCAATCTGATGGAAATAGGTGCAGGAATTCACACTACCAAAGAATTCTGTGGCCTGGGAACCACAGTTACATGATCCAAAATGCTACATTTCATTGTTAATGAGAATGAGTAAGTGAAGTTCCCCACTTAGCAGCTTATGTTCCAAGCAGGATTAGCCCAGTTTCTGCTTGAGGAAAACAAAAAAACATTCTTCAACATGGTAGCAACAAACACATAATTCCAACACAAAAGATGTAACAATGATCACATAAAATTACATCTGGCCTATAGTGGACATGCTGTGACTTAGATGGTACCTTAATAAGCAGGAGGAAGAATAATCATGTTTGTTGAAGATGTAAAATAATTTTGAAGAGACTGAAATTGTTGCCTCTGTATGTGGTGGTCTTAAACAATATTTAAGTGGCTATTATTCCACTTTGGAAATTTGTTCTGCAGTGCGTTCTACTGAATTAGATCAAGAATAAATTTGGATGACGTTAAAGTGCCAGCTCCATCAGTGAGAGTGGAACAGAGATCACGCTCAAGTCAGAGGAATAAAAAGAATGATTAAGTGAGGTCTACATGCTTTTTGTAAGATGTACGGCTGGAGGCTCTTTTATGTGAATCGAGTTCAAAGCTACCTTGTAAGAGTACATTAAAAATAAAATAGCACCCAGAAAAGATACAAGAGGGCAGAATTTTTACCCTGAAAGTTTCTGGGTTTTGTGGTAAATTACAGATAACACTCATCAGCAGTACTTAAGCCCACTTCTGTTCCAAGAGCTCGACAGTGGCAGCCAAGAATGTGATGACAGTCCAGCTTATTGAAGTGGTAAAGAGACAGTCCAGAAACACACAAGTGACAGGAAGTTAGTCTTAAAGGTACAATGATCGTAGGGACAAATCTCTACATGCAGAAGCCATCTACTGCATATACTGTAATACGGACAACCCTTCAACACAGAGAAGACACTAAATTGTACTTTCTAATTTCAGACACTGACTTTACAGATTGATATTTGTAATTTTATATCCATCGGCACTTATTGTCACTGCATCCAACCCAATACTATATGTGTGCACTGATGGAAGAGAAGGTACCCTGCCTTTATTAGAGTAAATACATTTGGTATTCAATCCTTATTTGTTTTATAGTGCCTGATTTTATCCTGATGCCTACCCACTTATGAAGCAAAAACCCCAGGGATGGAGTTAAGTTTTATACTTGTGATGGCAGTACTTGCTGAGATTTTTCAGTCAATATACTATGTCTTTAACAGATATTTAATATTAATTTCATGCCAATATATTTGCTACATAACATATCTATGAACCACTTGGATGTTTCAGATCTTTTCTGTCTCTTTCCACTAACTTGCTTTCTCATTGGAGAGCTATAACCTCTTCAAGGATGTACCTGTAGCAAAGTTGCCAGCAGAGGCAACTTTCCTCTTCTGGTCTCATTACAGTGACCACTTCTGGTCTCATTTCAGTGGGATGTAGTACCTCAAGTGTCCTCCTCCCTTACCCATTCTTGTGTCAGCCTCCCATCCACCTTGTCCACAGAGTTCCTCCGCTCTGTGCCCCACCGGTAGGAAGAGGAAGGTGCTTGAAGGTGGGGAAAGGGACATGGACACCCCCAGATCTCCTCCATTTCCACTGCCAGGTGATTTGGGAGTTAGACCAGATTCTGCACTCTGGTGTAAAGGCACAAAGATACTGCTGTTATACCTGTGGCTACCACCTCTGGTATGGTTTGGTATCCCGTGCATATGGTTGGGCGTTCTGAAAGTATCACATACATAGGAACGGCAAACAGAGGATGTTTAAAATTGTGATATACCAACAGCATAGATATACTATTGCCTATCATCATCAGATATTAGAGACAAACTTCAGCCTAGTGATTTCCAGATTGAAAAATCTTGATTTGACTAATAGTTGGGAAACTCTTATACCTCACGCTGACTTCTGCTGAAACAGTGAAATTGAGAGTTCGCTGGTTGAACAGATGCATGATACCTCGCATGTCCGTACCCTTACTTTTAGGCAGATGTTATTATCTACTTACATACAGCCAACATAATATTAAATCCAAGAATTTTATACAAATATATGCAGTATATACTGGTTTGTATTTTTAAGGGAAGAAAAATTATTTTAAAATCAGTTATTTATACTATTTTAATTTTTCGCTGAGGTATAGTATGTATTAGCAAACTGGGTAGAGTTGGGCTTATAGTGAATAGGTGAATTTTTAGAAATAAAGAAGCCCTTGATGATGGGTGACAGATGGTTTCAAGAGCTACTATATATTACTTAGTATGTTTTACTGACAAATGCACAATCTGAGTGTTTATAAATGAAATTACTGTATCAACTAGCACAGTGACAACTTCATGTTTATTAGCATGACATTTTGGGAGTCTATTTAGAATTCAAGTTAAATTGAAATTAATAAAAGATTTCATGTAATTGCAAAGTGGTCAAAGCTATTTTATTATGGATCACAGCATTTAAAACTTGATAAACAACAAATTATAATGTCTTTTCAGTGAAAAGAAATTCCTGTGTGTTATTACTTTACACGGATTTGGTACTTCATCTAAAAATGGAAGGTAAAGGGTTGGTAAAGCACTAGCAGCCTGAATTTTCAGGATGACAATTCAGAATTTTCAGTGTCTGAGTCAATTCAAACTGAAAAGCAATTTTACTCCTACATTCACCTTCAAAAGGTATTCTACAATAGTAACTTTCAATTTGTAAGCCAATGTGAACCCATTATTACTTACAAAGCATGACAGCATTTTCTTTAACCCCTTCAGCGCGCTAAAGAATTGGTTACTTTTAATACATATTCTCTCTTTGGATCTAAGGTAGGATATCACCATGGCTCCATTTTGGAGAACTAGGTCTGTGGAAACGGCATCCTGCCTTAAGTTGCTGGGTCCAGGAGTCACTTCCCTAATGTTTTGCAGAGAAAGGGACAGCAGTATCAAATGAGGATTTGTTTTACTGCTTGCTGTGGACTGACAGCTCATATCACAAACCGTGAAACTCGGGTAAGAGCTTGATGAAACAAGGATGGAGAAATATTTCCATACACACAGCAAGAAGAAAGCTGTACCACCTGCCACTCCTTGCCAACCCCAACTTCAGCCATGCTCCTTCCCAGTAGGAGGAAAACATAAGAGACTCTTCATTATTTTATATTTTACTTATCTTAATTCTATTTGTTAAAGACTGCACCTTTTTGCACAGAGGTTCAGCACTTCTTGAATTTTTTTTCCACCTCCCGATCTCCTACATATAATAAACGCTGTGCAAAAGTCCTCCACGTATGGAAATTAAGCTTGTGATCTCCTTCTAGATCTTTTAATGCATTTTTGTGGCACCTAAGTAAGACTGCACCCAATATATATGCCCCAATATTAAACTATTTACTCTTGAACAATAATAAAACATCAAATTACTCATCTGCTATGCTTTTAGATTACTTCACTATTATTTATAATCTACTACTAACTATGGATTGAGGGGGAGTGTAGAACAAAGTAGAGGCTAGAAGGAGAGTATTTAGAAAACAGTTCCATTTGTCACTTTTTTTAAATTCCATGAACTTGAAGGCAATTTCCAAAAGAATTTTCTCCCTTACAAGTTAAATCCTTTCTCTCCTCCTCCTGTTCCACTGCTGTTAACAAAAAGCAGCTCATAAATCAAACTTTAATCAAGCTGAAAATCCCAATTTTATTTCTTCACTTCCCTAGGGGGTCAGAGCATTTTGCAGAATCTTTTATTTTCTGAACTTCTCCACTTCAGAACTTCTGTTTGCTGCTTGCTTTCTCTCCTAATAAAATTACTTTCATTTAGGATTACCACCCTCCTCCCCTTCCTGACATTGCACTTGCTTCTTCAGCCTCCTGTGATTGAAAGTATTTAAAGCCCTGCAACTTAATTGGAAGAAACATGATTGTAAGGGATTAGCAACCCCTCAATTCAATATACAGAATTATGTTTACACAGCCAAGGAGAGATTAATCTGCTATTTCTCTAATTTTTTCTGGTGTTTTCCTAGCTTTAGACTTCAAATCTTTATAAACTAACACTAAAACCATATTCAAGCAGGACAAATGACAGAAGCACAGGACATTGTCACTAAGTACTCATACTGTTGAGAGTGATTATGCAGTATTCACTTCTTAAACGTTCCAGTAATATATACAATTATTCTTTCATTAAAATTCCATGCTATATATTTGAAAAATAACAGCCTGATTTAAAGTTTAGTTGACACAGCTGATTTCATCGATCTTGAAACAATTCCTGGATTATCTTACTTTGGAATGAAACATGACTTTTCTTTTTAATTCACAGTTAACAGACAACAAAACACTGATTTGGGACAGAGAGGTTCTGATTTAAAATTTGGACTAGATTATAAAGTTTTTACCCCCCATTCTGTGTTATTATTTTAAAATATAGTTTACAATGTTAGATTTGAGGCACTACAAAGCCTCTTTAAGGTTTACTTATGAATAGAATAGAGGCAAGAATGAATAAAACTAAGGAAGCTGTCTTTGGATAGCACGATACGAGAAACTCAACCAGAGTAAGCAAATGAAAGGAATGTTCCCTGTAAGACTACCTTATGAGATTTCCAGAATGACTAAGACTGTCTTTAAGGTGATAAGCCAAGTTTTATACTGCAGTTTAGGGAATCACTTCCCAAGAATGAATAGAATTATGCCTATGGCATTTAGTAAAAATCAATGTTGAAGGACAAGAAAGCCCCACAGCTAACGCTTATAAAAATCTGCCTCTCTTGCCTCATTCTGTTACCTAGTTGTTTTCTTTTATTATATGATGGAGATAGCTCTAAGCTGCAAAATGTGAATAAAAGAGAAAACTTCTTCAAACAGAGAAACTTCCCAATTCAATCTGTAGTAAACCCAGGCATTCCAGATACGGAATTTAATTTCTTTTAAACCTACCACACTACTCAACAAAAAAGATAAAAGCCCTACAAGTGAGTAAAGAGAAAGTTTTACACAGGAGGCACCTTCCTTATTTCTTTTAAACAAGCAGCTATTTTCCTCCAAAATAAAAGTTCTGAGTGAAGCAATCAAACTGATACATCTGCAAAACACTTCCCTGAATCAAAGTCCAATTCCAAGTACGTATTTTTAATAGCACAGAATCGATGACACAAAGCTCAGGATTGGATTTCCTGTCATATGGAAGTGGAAATGTCTGGATCCACATGAAAGAATGAATACTTCTGGAATGGTTTCCTTTAAATGCTATAACTGTATAGAATACTCACATGAATATCGAAGTAGAATATAAGCAATACATGTAAATCGGTGCCAAAATCTGCTCAAGTGCTACTTGGACCATATGCAGGGTTTTAGAAGTGATATATTGCAGACTGCCTGCTATTTTGTTTCTAAACGTTTCAAGTCTCTCCAGGTAGCTGCTTTGTTCTACTGATTACGATGAACAGTCTAATATTTTTGAATTTTGCTGACTACCACTTTTCTATTGACAATTAATAATACTGTAGGGTTTTTGAGCACGAACACTGAAATAAATAAACACTGATTGTCAAGAAATCTTCCAGTGTGTTATCTCTTTTAAGCCGAGATCATCTCACTAGTATAAGACAAGTAAAAGCCTACAGCAAGGCTGCAATCTACAGATGTTAAAGTACCATGAGACTGTGTCGTCAGAAACATTTCTTCTGGCGTACAAAAGTCATTGTAATCAATTTGGATGAAAAGTCTTTACACCTGATTTAAGTAGGCAAAATGATTTGGTTCAGTCAGTCATATGAACAAAAAACACTGAACTCATTATTAATGCATTTTCATTTTTTTCTTTGGTTTTTGTCTCACTGTTCAAATAGTCTTTCAATAAAGTAACTTCAACTGTGACAAATAGTGGATTAATTCTTTGAGGAACTGTATTAATTCAGCATTGAATGTCATGAGTTTACCCTTCTCCAGAAGTTTTAACTGCTTTTCTAAAATTTTGTTATACCCTTAATGGGACTTTGGATAAAATTAATTCTAAGAGTAATTATCCATATTAAGTAGTTGACTGTCTCCGCTGCAAATGAGAATGTTAAATACATCTGAGTGTGCTACATTTTAGGTGTTATCTAGCTATCTAGTCTTCCTGTGAACAAGACTGCACAGTCCAACTATGATTCAATGAACTGTGCAGATAGTACACTCCATCACTTTCAAAAGTACAGGTAGGAGAATAGGGATTTGCATGAATGTGCTGATGCTTTGGAGAAATGGGGAACTACTTTAATGTGTCCTTCACACAGCAGATGGTACGTGAAATCTGTTTCATGGTTGGTAAGCTTTGTAAAGGCTTGTAAAGATTTGTTGCCCACTGCTTTAGCCACAAAATGAAGATATATACCCACACCAAAAGCACCAAAAAATCAATTGTAGTAGAACCATCTCATAGAATAATCCAGGTTTTTCTTAAATTAAAGAAATACTTGGTTTCAGTTATACCATGGGCTTCTTACCTGACAGTAAGAAATTTTGCACCCAAAAAAATGAAACTATGTTCATATTCCTCTGAAGCCATACTTTCCACTAAAAAAAGTCGAAACATGTATTTACAAATTTTAGTAGGATTTAAAACATGCATTGCGACAACACATTATAGGATGTACATGTATAAACAACGAATATACCAGTTATCATATACTGGTGAATCTTAAACTTCTCAGCTGATATCAAATCTTAGAACACCCTTGAAACACTGACATTCACCAATTTATTTTCTCATGTGCCATCTATCAGTTTGCAACTTCTTTTTTAAGACCTTTTTTTTTCTTTTATGTGTAGCAGAGTAGAACCTTGAGGCAACACTGTTCTGAATTGTTTACTTATTCTTACCCTATTTTTAGTGTCTTATCAAGTTCCTAATCCAAAGCAATAATTTACCTGACAATTCATGACAACTTCTTTTCTATTAATCTGTCAGAGACTTTAATCTTTTAATATTCCAAGGAATTATTCCAACAGGTTCTAGTGTATCTGTTATTCAATCAACAAACTGAGGAAATCCTAAAGAAGCAGGATGGAAAAACGTACTATTACAGAAACCATGCTGGTATAATTTAGTTTTTTAGAATTCTTTTCACATTGATGGGAGGTTTTAGATCTTCTGAAACATTTTCTCAACAAGTTTTCTCATTTTGAAATGATCCCAGGATGATTTCTAGCATTTTTAAAAAACTAGATACACCAGCTGCTACCTTCTTCTTTCCACCACTGTTTATTTAGATGCAAACTACACACTTTTGTTAACAGCTTGCTCATGTTAGTAAGTCCCTTCAAGATTCATAGATCAATATAGTCTACGCTTGACGATTTTTTACACTTCTACGACATGCTCTGGCACCTCCATTTTTGGCTCAGTTTCTAATGGCACTGGAATAATGCAAGTAAATAATCTTGATTTTTCACAATCTCATGATTCTCAGCTACGTTTTTTGTTTCCTAGTATTCTGACAGACTTGCTGATTCTTTTACAGTCTTCATATTTGTGATTGATCCAGTACATGAAGTGTTTCCATTGGCTTCTAGCACTCTGTCTAGTTGTTCTATATTTTTCTTATTTGGCTTGTACATTTTTTTCATTGAAATCATTAGATTAAATTTCCGTTTTCAGGTGGAAAGAAACTTATTTCAGACTCTACTACCAAGACCTTTGAACTGATATAAAAATACACATTCTGATATATGACAGCTGCTTTTTTCCCCAGAAAAGAAGATCTAAATACAACATGCACGTTTTACATTCCTATCTAATAATGGAAATCTACACACAGAATACTTCATAAGGTACATTGAAGTGTAAGTCCTTGTTCTAGTTCATAGCTTGAACTTTACACATTAAATAGCTCGCAAAGACTCAGAAAAGGATAGGTTTTTCACATTCTCTTCTGCTGTACACATTTGATGCATTGTCTGAACTTCCCCAAGCTTCCTGAAAAGACTCCTAAGTGAGTTTTTACACAACTGAAGTACTGCTGCAGCTTACTGGAAAACAGAGGAAAAGGTGAATGAGCAGCTAATGGTCACAACAAAGTAGAGGAACAAAGCAGGCAGCCTTAATGGCTTCTAAATTTACTTGCTTATAATTTCAACCCCTTGTTATGGTATTTCTATCTATTTCTATTCAGAGGAGCTGTCAATTGAGAACTTGCTGTTTACAACAGTGTAAGTATTTCAGAAAACCGTAATACCATGCAAGTTCCTTGAAGTCTTAGCCATGATTTAAGGATGCTGGCCATACAAAATAATTCAAGTTTGTTCATAGAATTATAGAACAGTTTGGGTTGGAAGGGACCTTTAAAGGTCATCTAGTCCAACCCCGCTGCAATGAGCTGAGACATCTTCAACATCTTCTGAGAACATATAACATTTTGAAACAGTATTTTTACCTACTGGTCATACCATCACTTGATATTAGCTGCTTTCCAAAAACATCACAGACAGTCTAAACCAGATCATGTAAACCCCACAAATTATTTCCACGTGTAATAACATCTTTTCCATATCCTGACTCACGCAAAAGCAATGATCATCAGATCCAGCTATTAGAGAACCAAATATTCTGATACTATAATTCTGTAAAAGTTTATTTCAAATGAAAATACTACAGTATCAGAGACAGCAATATACAAAAGGCTGCATTCCTCATCGTTTTCTCTCACAAGGAAAAAAATACATCTGAAGCCACATATTCTATTGGATTTAAATATGAAAAAAAAATAGTTTGTCTCTCGTTAGTGATTTTTCTCTTCCTTGACCTTATTTTCCCAGAGAAGAGAGAGGAGATTTTTTTTTTTTTTTTTTAACCATCTCAGCTTTTATCATACAAGATTTCCAAGAGCTACACTTTGGAAATTGGGTTTGTGCATCATGGCAGGTCTGGCATGTGAGGAAATCAGCTATATGCTGGATTTTTCCCTCCATTTCTGTCCAAAAATACGCAGCACAATTTCCATCCCATCATTTCAGCTAAGAAGAAAATCTGACAATTTATTACAGTCCTCCTGTGCCAGATAATAGTCCAATTGATGGTATGTGACAGAGCAGCTTAACTTCAAGAGCCAGCGCTTCTTCGTATAACTGCTGTCACTTTTGCTTTTCTCAACTTCACCTCAGTAACTGATTTTTTTTGCTGCTGTTTTAATTTTGATGTGTCTTGTTTCCTCAGGAGGTTGCCAAGAAAGTGAATAAAAAAATATATTGATACAAAATACTCTGTATAAGGTGCATCATTTTCCATCTAATGGATCCACAGAGAACAGTGAGCAGATATTTGCCATAGGTCTGGTGTATACAAACAAATGCTAAAGTGTTTGCTACACATCTACGCTGAGAAACCCTGTTAATTAGTTTAGACCGAGGTCTATATTGCTAGGGTCAGCCTGCTACTGTACCTAAATTTGCCCATGCAAAACTAGTTTGGCTGAGTTACTCTGCAATCACAACTAAGCATTTACAGTAAGGACATATATTAATGTAATTAAGGTGGAAATGACAAACAGAAGACTAAGAGGTTTTGAAAGTTTCGTGCCAGTTTAGTATAAGGTAAGCACTCTATTTCTGTACATTCTGGCCTCTCTGTTCAAGATATTTTGTACATTTTGCAAATTGTCAAATGTATTTATCATTTATAACACACATATATCAATGCCAAAGAATTCTCCCTCAAAGAAGCACTTTAACCTCATTATATAAGGACATTTGCACTGGATCATGCCAAAAGACCATTTGCTCCAGCATCACGACTCCGGCAATGACCAACCAGATGGCTATAATGTCCCAGCCTGACATAATTTGCAGCTCAGGAACTGTCTGAACCAGTGGAGGAGTGGTGTTCATGAGAATTGGAAAAGCACTGCAAATGAGTGTTCATGTTCATTTACTGTTCTCATACTATTCTCATATTCTCTACATATACACCCACCCACACACAGTGTTTTAAATGCATAATCACTAATACCTACAGGTTTTTCCCTCTAGTGAAAATTCTCCTTTATGGATGCCTGCCTCAACTGTAAAAGAAATCAGTGAGAACAACGCAACTGATGCAATTATACTTTGTAAGTAATGTAGTATTTTTAATTTATCCATTTGTAAAATAAATAATGGTAATAATAACAATTAATTGTAGAACACAAAGAATCTCAATCCTTGTCATATCAAGACTGTACTTAACTGGAGACTCTACGGACATCGGATGAAATTAAATCTGAGTCATGAGTTAATGCATATACTTAGGCTTTTAACATGCTTAAGGTATTTACCTTCACAAGGGCCCAAGAAGTAACACATAGTGATACTCAACTTGTACATCAGATATTAGCGTATCTTAGACGTGAATAAAACAAAAGTTAATTAACTTCTCTCAAGGTTATACAGGGATTCCTTGACAGAAACTGAAATTAAGATTTTTAAGTATTAGCTCTTTGCTTCAAAGGTTGTACAGAAAATTTTTTACAGCTGCTTTTTTTTTCTTAAAAAAACAGAAACCCTTTTTTAAACAGAAAACAAGAGTTAGAATCCTTCACTGGTGCTTCTTCTTCCTATAAAGTATCAGAACCACCTGTATGTTTGAATCACATGTTACTGAATCGTGCTGAAATCTATGATTACATTATAGCCTTTAATGGATAACTGCCTTTGAAGAGATCCATAAACAATGCCACGTTCCCTGCATACTTGAAAGAAGTAACAAGAGCATTTCTTTGCAATACTTGAAACTTCTTTTTACTTTTTTTGAACAGCAGAAAGGATTTTTCTTTTAGATGCATGTATTTTCTTATAATGCTCCCTGGCTGCAAGTCTTCTCAAACACAGATCCATTTAAACAATTAAACTGTGATTTGCTAATGGTAACACAAAATAAAATGACAATCTGATTGTACTTCAGAGATAACGCTTGCATCTCGTCTCCCCTTCCATTCCCATCATTTCTCTGCCACTCACAAATAATATTTTGGGATAGCTGCTAGGCTAGACAAAGCTAGTCAATACTTAGTACCTATTCAGACACCAGCAATAAAAGGTGAATGTTGTGCATTTTATGTATGCATTATAAGCATCTTCAGTCAACGGATTTTTTTTTTAATTACCTATTTATACATCACTTGATAACATGGGAATAAAGCTTCACTGTTAAACATAAGTGTGGATCATCTTTCAACAGAGCATTTATTAAATTAATATATAATTTAATACAGTGTAGAGAACAACAAAATTCAAGCGCATTAGTATTTTCATTTAATCTGAGCCCCTAATTCTTTGGAAAGTAATGTAAAATTAAAAGCTTTTCAGCCTCAGCTTCTCTACTAGTCATGATTATTTCACTGGGTTTGCCTGGGAGTTCAATGCAGAATTTACTGAAAGTCAGTGGAAGGGCTTTTGTTGAATTAAACAAACAAAGGGAAAAGCGTTAAGCTTACTGGATCAATTAAGTCACATTGCAATTTGTATACGGTTGAACAAGAGAAGAGCAGCTAATTCTGTCAATGTGGATCACCCTTGGATCTTGCCCTGAGGTTCCTGCCCAGACTATGCAACGCTAACTCATTTCAAAAATTACTTTTGGACTGGAAACAGTAGATCTCCCACTAGGTGAAACCTGGGACTACTCTATGAGCTAATACGGCAGAGGCTGCATCAGGCATTACTCCTCCCAGCTCAGTCTTCCAAACGGCCTTTCAGAACCACCCTCAAACTCCTTTTGCATGCTACACACACCCTGCTATAAACATACATATACAGTTCTCTGTGAATCATGCTGAACATATTATTAAAAAAATTAATTCCTAAATGATCCATATAAAAATTGAATGTTTCACAAGTACAGCATTGAGCCGGGTGCATGACCTTGTGACGGTGTGCCTCATAGTATCCCAGCCTTAACCAGGACTACGTGTACTCCTGTGAAAAGCTCCTTGGCCACTTTCAGGAATGTAACAGCTTTGTGCTTCTCACTTAGAGCCCTGAAAAACCCTGGTCAAAATACAAAAGCTCCCAAGCCTTCACTAACGTTCTATACTGACAGTCAAAAAGGTCCTACAGAATACAAAGCATAAAGGAGTAGGCATACTACGTCCACTGGGTTAGAGAGTTTGGGGACATAAGCATTGACGGGGCAAATGCCCCAAGCGAGGAAGAGCTGCAAAAGCCTTGTGGACTGCATGCACCAGACTGCCCCACAAAATGAGGGTCATATGGATGTGAGTATATCCAAAGTTAGAGAGGCAGAAGATCACTCCCAAAATTGGATTAAAACAAAGAAACAATTTCAGAATTAAAAAAAAAGCCTATGTAGGCATAGCCACTGGTGCATACATAAGAACAAAGCTCAGCGGAATTTCTTATATGCAACCATGTGAGGAAAGAATCTACTTTTTCTGCTCAATTTATAAAATGTGAAGACACTGACTTCATCATTCCTCCCCCCTGCCCAGTAAAAATCTTCACCTGTCATCGGTAATTGGAAAAGATACTTTTAGCAGAGTCATAGGTGCTTATACACTCAGAGTTTTTTTAGCATTAATGGGAGTTTTAAAAACAGGAGTTTCTGGATCAGCATCTGTTGTGATAGATGATATGTCCAAATATTTGTAGATCTCCTTCCAGCCTACTGGTTTTAAGGTAAGCTGTTCTTCTATGCAGTGTCATTAATCCATAATAACTATGATCCAAATTGAACACTTCCCAAAAATACAAAGGATTTTTATTGAATTCATACAACCATATACTCCTCTATGAGCTGATATTTTGGGTTACACTTTCCAAGTGAGCTTTATATAAACTAAATTTATGCAGCAGGGGCTGCTTAAACTTTAACTTAAAAATCCAGAGCCAGAATGGTCACAGTTAGGAACTATTAACTACCATACTGTATCACGGGACTCTCCAAAGACTGGAGACTTTGCATACCGTATGTGCTGCGAAGGTGTCCTAAAAGAAGGCACTGTGTAGTATTTTGAGCAATTTATTTTTTTTTTAAAAAAGTTGTTTCATTATTCTTTTATGAAGAAGAGATGTAGGGCAGAAGGAGAGTGACAGAGAGAGAGTGTGTGTGTACAAGCATGCACTGTTAGTATTTCCTCCATTATAATTGAAATAAAAATTATGTCACTTCTAGACAAGAACACACGATCCTATTGTTTCATTACTTACATAACCATTATCCTGCAATTCTTCAAGTTTATACTAATTAAACATAGTATTTTCACCAAAATTAATAGCCCAGTTTATGACATTATTTACTTGTCGAGGCATACTGACCTTCATTAACAATAGTAACACTTTTGAAAAGATGTAAAATGCTAGCATTTTGGGAACAACTTCAGACATCTGCTTATTCCTCTCTCAAAACTTTCTCAATCTAAACAAGGGCATTTTTTTGCTGTCACTATTAAAGATATGAAACAAAGAAAAGCTGAAATCTTTAATAGATTATAAAATAATCTTTCACAGATTTTCTGATACTTTCTGAATTACAGTAGCACAGGTAACTCAAACAGAGTTGATGGCTTCTTAGCGTTTTCATTACGCAGGTAATAATTCGTCAGTAAATGTTCCCTGCTGCCTAAAGCTTGACTGAAAATCTCAACCCATCACAGCACTTTGTCAGATCATGGAGCAACCCTCCATCTCCCAAAGCAGCCAGATGATCAACAGTCTTCAAGGCAACAAGTGTTACTCCTAGAACTCCTTGACTGGAGTGTCAAGAGGAATGGCCAGCAGAGATCAAAGCAGTCATCCATCTAATCCCAAATCCTGTCTTGAACAGTGACATTTTACAGGAAAAAACCCAAAACTCTTCATTTAGGAGACAAATCTACCCTGTGAAAAGTGTCCTTTTTACCACATGTGCCACAAGACCATTTATGCAAGGAAGTATGAAGATTTGTAATCCTTTCAATACTCTGACATATTTTTAAATACTAATCATTTCAAATAGAGTGTTATTTTATTCTTATTAATGTTCAGTTTAGGATACCATATGGCAATGAGTGATGCAGATTAATCATTAGTCCCAAGAGAAAAACAATCTCCCTGTGCTGGTTTTGAACAGGCCAGCTTTCCATTTCTGTGCCCTTCCTCCTCCGAACATGAAGAGTTTAGAAAATATGAAACTATCCTCTCCACGTCTTCCATGATCTCATATCACAGCTTTACCACATCTCCTCTCCAAAATTAACACTCTCCCTTCTATTAGGAGAGTTCAATGAACAAAAATGAAGATTTGACCAGGCTGCTGAAAAATAAACTGGCGATTGTTTTCTTCAGATGTGTACTAGGTCAAATGTTAGGTGAGAATCAGTGCTTTGTAATTTTAAGTGATGGCAGAGAGATAATGGGAAAGAACATGACTGGCAGTCGATGGGAGAACAGACCACCAAACCGCTGGAGAGCTCTCCTACATCTGGAGACCCCTTCTAGTTATTTGTACCTTCTGCATGACCTTACCATTTGTTTCTATCAGTTCTTCCCTGTAATGAATTTTGACCTCAAAATTGCTTTATGAGGTTCAGAAGGATCCTGAAGTACTCAAATGCAATATGAACGGGGAACATATAAGTACAAATATAATCATAAACAAACTAGGCCTGTAGTGTTATAATGAGTGAGAGCTGTACTATAAAAATAAATGAAACTTGGAAAAGATGGAGAGAAATACAGGCAACCGATGCTTTTTTTTTTTTTAATGGGGGGAAATTATAGTGATTGAAAGGAAAAACTACAGGTTTCTAGTCACATCCCTGCATCTTATCGGCCTGTTTTTTTGTGTAAGCCCTTTGGCATCACAGCCAATGTTATGTTTTTGTACAGTGCCTGATATGTCTGGAAGGCTATTATTAATAATATATAATCCAGCTAGACTTGAAAATTTTTTTTTAACATTTATTATAACTTCTCAGGCAAGTTTGACAGACTAAAATATTCCCTTAAATGATGCCTCAATTTACCAGAATATATTGCAGGCCAGTGTACACCATAACTTACACTAATACGTTAAGTTAGGCTTCCTAAAGTAGGAAAGGTATTTAATTAAAACACCAAAACTCACTTCATTCATGATAACTTGTAAACACTCGTTAGGAAGTTTATACCCAAACTAACGTTAGGTGTGGGATTTCCT
The DNA here is from genome assembly GCA_013398915.1 of Dromas ardeola. Lineage (NCBI taxonomy): Eukaryota > Metazoa > Chordata > Aves > Charadriiformes > Dromadidae > Dromas > Dromas ardeola. The sequence goes on from VYZM01020465.1 coordinate 79,541, forward strand.
TCTTGGCTACTCTATGGCTCATTAAATACCTGTTTTTCTTCTCACTGATGACTGGTGATTTGGGCCATGTCATAATTAAGGACAGTGTTTACAGCTGTACAAGAGACAAATTTCAGTGAAGCCCAGTCATGCTACAAGACCTGAATTAAGGTGTTCTGTGAACTCAGCAGATACTACTCTTTAATAAATAAGACAAAATAAACACCCACAGACAGCAATATTACTGCAGTACAGGTATACACTGACCTTGCCAGATACTAGCCATTTAGCCAACTAGATACTGGCCATTTTAGATTCCGAGTATTTTTGTGGGAAAATGATCATTCTTTAGCATATCCATACGCTCCCAAAACAGTGGCTTGGACCTACAGAAATCTGTACTACTAAATGGAGTCCTACAGATGATAAAGAACTGAATTATTTGCAAATGTAGTTGTCAAACAAACATAATGAAGTGACTCTCAGACATGATGCTTCCTGTATGAATATGAGAGAATGTATATGTACATTGATTAACCTAGGAGGGGCTACCCAATAAGGAAATATTGTGACAGAGACAACCCTAAAATACAATAGAAAGGGCCAAACCCCAACCTCACTGGAAAAAAAGAGAACAATTGTAATATGAATACACCTGTTACGTACAGACAAATTAACAAGAAAAAAACCAAGGGATATAAACAGTACTAATTCAAGTCAGTTAGAAAGATTCATGCCTAATGTCATAAAGGCCTAAAGGACTGAAGTGCCATATGCAGGTCTGGAAAATCACCTGAAGAAACACCGCTCTCAAAGCGTGAATTTGCCACATAATGACAACATAAGATTGGTCATGTTTGTGCACATTGTCCCAGCATGCCAAGCCATTTGCTAAGAAGCAGTGTTCTGTTCACAGGACTCGAAGTGGTGTATCAATCGGTTAAGAACAACCAATACTGTTAGTTTAGAGGAAAGTATGGAAAAGACTGATAATCAATAAAATTCAAAAGTGAACAAACTAAGGCATTTGGTTCTCCCATGTCCTCATCGACTTGGGAGCAGCAGCCAGACTCTCTGCTGTAGGAGTTAATTGCACAGATCTTATGCCATACAAGCATATTAGTATGAAAGCCAAATGGAGACTGTCACAATGGAGACTGTTCCCATTGGAGCTTTCTCACCCAAAAGGAGAAATCCCTAGAAAAAGGGAAGAGCTTTTAGCTCTTTCACTTCTCCTCAGTACTCTGCAGCCTGACTGGAATTATGACCCAGAACCTAAGAGGGTTCTCATTAGTAATTGTTCACTAAGTAAGCGGTCACTGTTACCCTTTTGTCCCACTGAAAGGAACAGCCTGAGAAATCTATATAAATGCTTAGGGGTGAGTATTTACAGATCAGTCCTCATAACTACTTGACAATGAATTTTTGCTATAGCTAAGAACAAACATGCATTGTATACAACTGTTTCCAATCAGTGTTTCCAGCTATACTGATCTGAACAGCGCAAATCCTATTGCATAGCATGTAAGTATTCTATCTACCCTTTTTTTCTTTAGACTATTACATGTTTATGTACTCTGTAAATTATCTCAGTAAAGAAAATATACATTACTAGAGTGTTGCTCTGCAAAAGTCACTGCAGAAAACAAGTGTGACTACACATCATGTAAGTTTTTTCTTTATAGAAAAAAGTGATAGGTGCACTGCTTATACAAGTATCATGACAACCACATCAAATAAACTTCATTTTTCATGGAGTAAACTGACAGTGACATTTAATATAGGGAACAGGGGACAGATTTTCAAATCTATGGAAATCTTTGACAGCTTAGATACAAAACCAGACTAGGATACCATACACATGTCAGGGCAGAATAAAATCTAACTTTTTCATAGACAATAGACAGGATTTTACAGCTTACATATTTATAGGCTCATTCAATTACTCTACAGCAAAGGGTATAATCACTATATTTCCTCAAATCAATCAATAATTCACATTCATCATAAATACTTCCTCTGCTTTAAAAGAGGCATTGAATATCCTAGAAGTTCAGGTGCAAGATTTCTCATAGTTTGCCTTTAGAACATATAAGTCATATATCCAATGAATTAAAGACAAACATTTCGGTTTGAATAATATTTCATTTTTAATTTTGTAAGGCAAAGAGAGGACAGCTTTATAAAATCCATAAAGGGAACTTCTGCCAGGTGATATAAGTCTCTTTACCTCAATCCCTGGAAAGTAATGGGAGAAATACAGATATTCATACACTGAATTAAGAGAAGCTTTAGATTTCCATTGTGCTTTATTGGAGCCAAATTACTCTGGAATCCTAAATACAAATTAATGCAAATAGTACTGTTTCCCCATGGCACAACATTATTTTGGTGGTATAAAACAAAATAAGCTTTTCATGGAAGTGAAACAGTAAGAGAAGCCTATGAATTTCAGAACTTCCTACAGGTTATGCTTTATTCAGTAAGAATTTTAACATTTTAACTAAAAATTTCTAGCTCTTCTGTTTCCAAAGATAGACTCTCTACTGCACAAGAATTCATGGTTGTCTTGTTTGTTCACAACCAAACTGAAACAGTAAGGCACTTACCAAGGCGTGAACAGCCCCCATTTATCTGGATAGAATGTTAACATCCAAATGCAATTTTCACAGATTAAATGTTAATAGGTGTACGGATAGTTTGTTCAAAACAAAAATTAGCTACTACTATATTATATAATACTGCTAATTCAGGATACAACATCACTGAAAACATAACTATATTAATGTCTGGCTAACCACAGTTTTCAAAATAACTATTTCAGTTTTGAGACACGTAGCTTGTCCCTGAAAAGCTGACACAGGACGTAATTACACAATACATTTTCTTCAGAATTGGTTTAACGCACACAGCCCGGCCCATAATTCTTGTCACTCATTTTGCTGGCCCTCCATACCGCACCAGTACAGCTATTTGCAGGCCTTTGTTGTAAGTCAAATTAAAAGCAAGAGTTGAAAAAAACCCAGTGTTTCTGGCTTTATTTTTTCATGTGTGTGTAGGGTTCATCTAGACCATTTCCAGCGTTCACAAAGAGATGTGTCAGTACATCTAGGGTATGGGAGGCAGGAGGAAAGAGGTGGCAGCAAACCTCATGTAGGAGTGAGAAGGGCAGACAGAAGCAGGGGAACAGAGCAAGACCTTCTCAAACCACATCTGCTGAAGAAAACATAACTATTCTGAAGTGAGTATCTCTTGCTCTTGCATGAGCAATGATTATAAGCAATGATAATGACTGTCGATAAGAAAACAGTATAAACAAAATAAAGAAACGTGATGAAAACTAAGGAAGGCTTTTACGGAAAATCCACAAGTTGTTGTGTTTAACATAACGCATGTAATAACCCATTATCTTACAGTATCTTAGTCATACTAGATAATTATTTATGTTAATTTTTGTAGCAATAACGTCAAGAAATATGGTAGATCTCCATACCGAAAACAAAACCCTGTGACCTAGATAACATCTGTATTTCATTCCAAAATTTTATTAAATTTTGCTACATAGAGCCAGAGTTCAAGGTAGGAAAAGTATGTACTATTATTATTTTTGCTCTGAGTATTTTTAGCACTCCATTTTTTTTGTGTGCGTGTGAAATAGCTGGATTCAAAGCAGCTGCAGGTACTTACACGCAAGCGTTAGGATTCACTGAAAGCATGGTGGAATAAACCAACTTGGTAGTCACTAAGTTTCAGAGGGGCAGGATAGTGCCAAGGAGCTGACCAGAAGGACTTTGCCTCTGAGAAGCAGTGATTTTTGACCCTATAACCTGCTGAGCCAGGTCAACCAGGAAAATACAAAATTCTTTAAGATTAAATATATATACAGGACTTGAATTTATTCCTGCAATGGCTGTCATCGTTCTAAAAATACAAATAACAAAGTGGATATGATTCTCCTGCTCTGTGCAGGAAATTCCACTGTAGATACTTGGACTGCTCTCATGAATCAGGTAATCAAAATGTTCCCATACCATATTCCTAAGCACACTGCAATATTGTATTTTATTCTATTTACATGTTCATGTCAAAGGTTTGTTTTTTTCCCAAGGAAATAAATTCAGATACAGTTTGAATTATTCAGAGAAACAAGTCAGAAAGGCAGCACTCGACATAGTGCATAAAACCATGGGTATTATAATTCCACAAAAAAAGAAAGCGCTTGAATTACTTGCTGTCTAAAATAGGCTTGGAACATAAAGAAATAAACTATCTTTTATTGTTCAGCTCTTCTGTGATGAGTTTCTCTTCCACACGAAGGGAAGAAACCTCTAAGATATTACTTTTCTTGTAAAGATATAGAAGTGTATGATAAATGGGATGACACAGAGCATAAGTTTATCCACGACTTTGGATGTCAGAGTGATAACTGATTTTATAGATAAAGGAAATGTGGTAGAAGTAACCTATCTGAACCTTAATATTAAGTATTTGACATATATAAGAAAATATTAGTTAATCTGCAGAAAGTGGTAGCAAAAGAATTGTAAAGATAGATAAGGAACGGCGTAAAGGGTACATAGCAAAGACATTACAAAAGAAAAAGGAACAAGTGGGCTGGAAGCTTCTTATCTAATGTTAACGGCTTCCATAAAAACTCAGGTTTTCTGGTGGCAGGAAGTTGGAAGTGATCAGCTTGAAGGGCGCTAGAATATCAAACATGAAGAACTACATGACCATGAGAATGATGGCAGAGTGAAATTTAACACTATTAAAAGTTAAGTGTACTAATAACAGGCAATGGTAGCCCAGGGGGTAGTTCACAGGAAAAGTTACAAGATGAAAATTTCTTTTGAATATTAATTAACAGGATGACTACCTCCCAAAATTCTTCCACCCTAGCAACTCCCATTTACTCCCCCACACTTCTTCTTAATGCCTCGATTTTCCCACCTCTGTTTTGAAGTATCCCATTCTTCCCTTCATTCCATACATATAAGGAACTACAGGTGTTTCTGCCAGGGAGAGACAGAACGGCCCCAGACGCTCCTCTCTCTAAGCTTTCCTGGTTAACATGATCATGAAAAAGATAAATGTACTTTGCTTTTCTATACAAATATTTTTGGTATTTTTCTATAGATATTGGGAGGCATTCATGCTCTAGTTCAATGCATGAGGGTCTTACCTAGCAGGCTTTACAAAATTCTTGTAAAGAACAATGAAAAAAATGAAGTTAAATTGGCATGGGTGAAGAGAAGAACTACTAAGGCTGACTGGTGAATAGTAAACTCTACAACAAAGTAGACTAAAGGATGCTTTGCTTGTTTGCCTAGTAAAATGAATTCCAAAATACATTTATAATTTATTTTTTTAAAAAATGGATCAGAAGAATAAAAATTATCGAATTAAAAAAATAATGTTGGTACAAAACAAATGCCATGAATAAACTGGCATGGAAATTAGAAAACTTAAGAACCATTAAAGGAATTTGATAGCTCCAAGCAGTCATAAGAATCATTTTTAAGACAGAGCCTGACATAAAAGACATTATGTGATATGATTGCCAGAAACAGAGGCTGAATTTGTTTACCCAGAAGTGTTCTGTGATCATAACTCTGAATTTGGCAAACTGCTTGTGCCTAAAGTACGTGACGTACTTCAATCACAGGGATCTTTCTTGGTATATATATAGGAATGTTCACATAAGACATTTACATTAAAATATGTATATATTCAGATAGGGTTTAGGCAGAAAGAAACACATTAGATCCTTGCATGAATAATTTTACATAAAAAATATTTTTGCAGTTGTTATTGTTTTATGAGAAAGAAGCATATCTACTCCAATTATATATACACACACACATATACGTGTGCATATTTGTGCACAAAACTGTATTTGAAAAATGTATATACTTGGAAAATAATCACAGACATTTTTTGGTCTTATTCTGGATCCACTTTTGCAGTCAACCAAAGTATAGTTATTATAACTATGAATACAAACAGTAAAACTTCAGTGAACTACTAGTTGGTCTATTAATTGCACTGACACCACTTCTTCCAGGAGTGGAGGGTCTGTAAGCAAGTCCAGTGGTATCCTGTACTATTTCTTACAATTTAAAAATTCACTCTACAAAGTACACCTTAGCCCAAACACTTTTTTCAATGGGCAAAATTTTATTTTTAAAGATTAAGCCCCATTTTTTCAGATTAAAAAGTAAAGCAAGTGATTTTGATTTTTCTTCTATAATATGCACTAGAAAAGGATGTACGGGGATGCCCTGTATTTTTCGTCAGTGGTTCTTTTTAGAGGTCTTTTTTTCCTCATTTTACACCCATGGTGTCTCTGTTTCTTCATAGTAGTAATGAGTCTTTTCCTTTTTCTCTCCAAAGGACAACTACTGCGTATTTCAGAACACCCTCAGCCTCTGAGGCACTTGTCCCTTATATAATCCGAAAATAATTCTGTATGTACAAAACCCACATTACACTATTAGGAGTTTCAACTCATATTTATGGAAACAGGAGAGGTGTAACGTGAGCCTCCATAAAACTCTCCATGATTTACATCTGCTTAAGCCCTATTGTGAAACAGATATACATAGCAAAAAATCTGGGTTTTACTCTCGGAGTAGAAATCATGCTAGGCAACAGCTACTCTAAGTCACAAAAATAATTTCTGGAAACTTTAATTAACTATCTCTTAGCAGTGGTCCCCAAATCTTTTTGGATAAATATCCTTAAATCACCACACATAATGATTCTGTAACATCTCACACAGTAGAGCCTTGTGACTTACTGCTTTGAAAACACCTCAAACATTACAAACTACATTAGTTTTGTTAAATCATCAGCTTAAATGCTTCCAAGTAACAAAAAAAAAGACCCACCACATGTATAAGCACACCCCATCCCCATGTTTTTACTCACAGGCTGACTTTCACAGGTTCGGCCCACGCAGGACAGCAGCTCTCTACCCTGTCCCCAGGTGTGTGCAATGCACCTCACAGGTGCAAACACTCATTAGTTCACACCACCTGCTCAAAAGATGGTAATTTAAACCCATCAGATGTTACCAGCATTAGTAAAATAGTTGGAGTCTAGCTGAGGAATGCTAGGTATTCCTGCCTAAGCTCCTCTCTCCCTTGGGGATGTAGCAAGGCCGCACTGTGGTGTCTGATGCGGGATCTGTTTTACTGGTGCTCCTTCAGTCATGTCCCCTTTCTCCAAGAAGTCACCAGCTCAGGAAGAGCCCTCCGGAATGAGGTAAAGGCGGTCAGTGCTTAGGGGACAGCTGGAAGCTCTCAGTGAGGAGCGGGAAGGAGCACACAGGCACAGGAGCAGGGGCTGCCGCCATCTTTTATGCAGCCAGGCCTGCCTCTGCTCCTGATACTTGCTCAGGCCCACCTCTGTGGGATTGGTTTTGTTTGAGTCAAAAAAAAAA
>VYZM01020465.1:95740-216008 GCA_013398915.1 Dromas ardeola
TTTTTCAGTACATACTTAATTATGTTTGGATCTTGATTGGAAATTTTGACCTCTGAAGTGTTTCAGTTTTAAAAATACCTGTAGTGATCAAAATAGTTCTGATTTAAAACTCATTAACATGTAAGATTTAAAATCAAGAGTCTTTCAAGCCTAACTTCAATCAGCAGTTAAAGACTACCAGTATGCGTATGTTGTCCTGAATGCTGCTGTACGCTTCTACTAGGGTTAGATGATAAATAAGCATAGCATATATGCAGATAATGGACAAATAAGACACGTTACTGTGATTTGCTTACTTAGCTGTTCTGACAATCAGAACTACTCATCTAAACAGGGGATATTATGTATCAGCAACAACACTTTTTGATGTATTAGTACTTCTTTCGCAATAGGTGTTTTTAACATGCTGTATGAAAATCAGTTCAGCTTCATATCTACCTATCTATTATCCTCAAGGTAAGCTCAATTCCAGCTTCTATACACTATGAATACTTCAACCAGTATGCTCACAAAGATGGTGAGGTGGTTCCCCTGTGACTGTACTTTGAGGCTTAATCCCTGGTAAATATTGTTCTATATATTTTTTTGATGAAACATCATTTCAGAGGCTGTACCCTTTTGTCATCTCTGCAGCAGTTGATGTTTGGGACTGCACAGAACAGCATTCATTTAACAAAAAAAAAATCCCAAACAGATTTAGGAACTTTTAAATTACAATGGAAATTGAGAGTGTATGAATATACAGCCTTCTTTCTCACTCCTGATTTTATTTCCTCACCCCGCTTGCAGAGACCTTGTCTCTGTAACCTGATAATTTAGTTGTTTCAAGCTCTGCATCTTTTGACATTTACTAAGGTTCCTCATTGATTTATCTTAGTTAAGTACATTCATATGTTGACAGCTCTTGATAGTTTATTCTTATCTGCCCAATCGTGGCTGTACAACCCAATCTCTCTCAATCTTCAAGGAAAGAAATTACCGCAAATCAAAGCCCTTAGGTAACAATACAGAAAACTTAGCGGGCAAGCTTTGCAAACTGAATCACCTGTTACCTTTCTAAAGCAGGTTTTCCTTACTTCTTCCTCAGTTTTTGAACCAACCTGAAGAAAGCCCAAATGGATTTACTATTTAGTAAGATTCAGTTCTGTTACTAGCTCTATTTATGAGGTTAACTTGTGGAAAAACTTCCATAAACAGACGAATTTACACCTTGCTGTTTAAAAGCCATCCTTCCTACTTGCTCAAGTCATGAATGGTAGTGCTGATACGGTCAGGAAATTAGTCTCCTATAATACCCAGGTGAATGTAAATGCCTGTTCACATTAAAAACCATTTCTCATGCAATATACAGTGTTGCTCAAAATGTGAGTTTGTCCCCTGCTGCTCCTGAGCCATCCCTTCACTTCACATGCTTCTTTTTGCCCAGGGGCATGCTGGTTTCTATTCATAAAAGCTTCACGTCAGTGTCCCACTGCTGCCTAATTGCAGCTAGGAACTCAAAAGAGCAGTACTGTGGCTTTTTCTAATGGGCTGTGGTAAGAAATTCCCATGCATAATATGCTGTGGCAGGATATCAGATTCCTGTCACACAACAAAATTCTAGTCAGCCATTTGAGTTGTAATTGTGTTAACAGCAAATTGGCTGTTGCTGAATTCTTTTTGCCCAGTAACAATTTGTAAAACTATCACAGAGTTTACAAAGTAGAAGAATAATCATATTTTAACTAAATGTGTCTATATTTTTCCCTGCCCTGGAAGTACTGTATGCATTGCCATTTCTAAGACTCGTAATTCAGCGAGTTACTGACTCCTGCACTCTCACCACGACTGTAGGTCAGAGACGGTGACAGTTTTGCAGTCTTGAAAAACCTCACTGATCTCTGAAGCCCTGTAATGACAGTAGATCTAGACAATTATCAGCATTTTTAGCTCCAGTCACTATAGGGTTTGTGACTCAGTCATAAAAATAATCACGGAATGCTGAAACCTGACACACGAGCTCTAACTTGTAGAGCTATTAATATTGGGTTTATGCGTTTTAAAAGGAAGTCAACAAAACATTTTTCACATTGTAAGTGTATGACAAAGAACAAATCAGTGTGAAAGCTATTATTATTACACCTTTTTATTGTCAGATCTGTTTCCCAATAAGGTGTTTGACAAGGTGAAGCAATACTGATGACTGCTGGTTGTTTAATGCAGTATTGTTGGTTTGTTATGTACATACACCTCCAAGCACAATGAAGCTTTGATTGTCCTTGTATTACATACAATCATTAAAGAAACCAAAAAATAGACTACTTAAAAACAAATGTTATACTTTGAACTTTTGTTTCTTAATCCTTGGACGTCCAAAAGAAGTTGACTTAAAAAAGGTATAATATTGCATTATACCAGTCTAACTAGTAGCTTAATAAATAGGAGAGATGATGTCAGAAATTACAATTACATAAACTATTAAAAAGATTTTAGATTTCCTGTATTGGAATAACAACATAATAATATCTTGTTATAACTGAACAAATTAGTGGTAACTAAGAATACAAGTTTTTGTAATATCAATGAGTGGAAGCTATACCAGCATTGTCCTTTTTAAAGAAGCTAATGTCATTACATTAAAAAATACAGAGTTACAGATAGGTTTATTACAGGCTTTTATGTTTGAAGTTTGTTTAAAAAGTCCGATTGTCCTCTAAATGTTAAACTTTAACAATTTTAATATAATCCTAGAAGATTTCCTAAAAGTATACATGACCACCAAAGGCATATTTTTCATGTGCTGGAAAGCTTCTCCTTTAAGATCTTTTTTCTATTCTGTCTCCAACAATTGTTTGGTTATGGCCAAAAAGCATTAGACATACCATGTATAGCAGGAAAATCTAATTAACATCCATATGTAATTCACTGAGATAATATTCTTGATATATTTGGAGCACTTGAAGGTTACCTAGCTACACATATTAGAAATGCTAAACTTAAAATTTTTAATTAGAGTTTACATTAGTCTTCTTGTAGTTCAACTAGAAAACTTGTTTGTTCTCAAATTCTATTGCCAAATTTCAATGGGAAAAAAAAACAACCTACTTGTAATATTAAGGTTCATGTGTGACCTCTTGTTTCCTGTCTTTTAAATTGAATATGAGCTAGAAAACAATTTTAATGATGAAGTGGTTGATAGGTACTCCGAAAAACTTCATAATGGTTATCACCGAGATCTATAAATGAAAATATCTAGACTGCACTAAGCATATGATGGAGCATTGTTAATCCTACAGATGGATCTTGCATTAGAAAAAGAAGGTAGAAGGACAAAAATAAAGCAACCAGAGATTTTTCTTTAAAGCTCCAAGTGCCAGATTTATGGAATCTACACCATTATTCACTTTTATGCCTATTTTCACCTTTCAGTGTCTGAACTTGAATGCACACATTTATGCATTCTATGTCCGCATCCACTTGTAGTGTGAATAGACTTCATCTGATACCAAGAGTCCAGAACCTTACCTAGTACAATCATCCATTTCTAAAAAAAGACCTTATTGTTTTAAAAATCATTTTCCTTTTTGCATTTTGACTGCTGAATTCAATATATATGAACACATTCATAACAGTTTCAAAAGAACTACTTTGCCATCAAAATACAGGGTTAAGTGGGACCAATCAATATAAAATATACAGCAGGGATATAAAAATAAAAAAAGTTCAGGTCAGCTACTTTAAGAGCTATAAAATGTCATAGTTAATTTTTCATTCATCTAGACTGGAGAGGGACTACTGAATTATCTATGAAAGTGAACTAACTTTGATAATTTGACATCAATGCTGCACAGCATTATCCAAAAAAGTACATCCATTCCATTATTTGCTATCTTACATGCAATATCTACTAACTAATATATATATACACACAGAATCAGTGCATCTTCCAAATTACAATATTATAGTACAATATTAATTTTGGGAAATAGAGAAGAAAATGTAAATGGTGGATCCAAAGGATTTATGTACATATATGCTATCTTTCTCTCTCTCTCTCATGCCATGTATGTAATGCTCTCATAAGCCATGCAAAACTATTTATATGCTGAGACTAGTTTGGCCCATTGCAAATTAAATAATTGTTTTCTACAATGTTAATCAACTTACTGAAATGAACTTCTGCAAACAGCACTTCTTCTGAACTTTATTCTGCCTATTCAATTGCCAAATTGTTTTCCTCGGCTTCAATCAGTCAAGTGACTGTTGTTTAAAAAAACAAAAAAAAAAGGCCCTCACTTGTTAAAAGTACTTTGGAAAACTTTCTTCTGGTTTTGTTCATCTCAAGTATTCGGCTTCAGGCTTTTCCAAGCCAAATAAAAATAATTACTAGCCCGTGGTAATGGCTACTCTCATACTGAAATTGCAAGCACTTATGCAAATTTTGTGTCCATCGACTTTAAAGACAACAGATCTATAACAGTGAAAAAAATCTGAATATTGCCTACAATTTCTAACTCTTAGACAATCTTTTGCTGTCTTAGACCTTATACAAGTGATATTTTCTCCTTTGTTTTTACAGAGACGTTTTTCTAACTTGTCTTGGTGGTTACTATGGTGACAGTGATGTCAACGAAGAACAGATCAAAATATATCAGAGAGAAATGATGAGATCCAGCCAGAGATGTATGGAGATTGTGTGATTCTTGGAATGTTAATTTGTATTTAATAATTAATCAATCAAATTAGGATTTCACTTATAGATATACAAAAATACTGGTACCTAACTGGCAGCCATCAACTTTCTGCAGCCTTGAAAATGAATTCAGGATTGGATTACACAAAAATAAAAAAGCATCAGTCATACTAAGCACCCATCTGGAAATTAAATGTCAAAGATAAATGCAAGAGAGGGGAAAAAATCAAATCAGAAAGTCAGTGTGCTTACAGGAAGACACAGACTGTTCTGAACAAAATTACCAAAGAAATGAGATATTTGCTGAACGCCAAACACTTGGATTTTTTTTTTTTAATAGTATGACCACCTAAGTCTCTTTTAACATATGATCTTTTTTGTAAACTTTCATAAAAAAATTATTCCTATGAAACCTTACAGAAGAATTCGGTTCAGGAAAAAAGTACACTTACACTTCCATTTTACAGCTTACAGATTTCAATTTATTGACATATAAGGAAAAAACCTTAATCATTATATCTGTACGTGGATACGTTCTTTCCCTTCTACATGTACCTTGTAAGTGATTACAATTACATGACTGATCAAAAGGGCCACATTGTAAAATGCAGAACTTCTATATACTTGTATGGCATGTAGCAAGGTACCAGATTTATATGTGAAATACTAGGAAACCCATAGATAAATAGATCTGAAAAATGGCTAGGCAGAACTATAACTCCATTTCCTTTAAACTTTAAGGAAAAGTAAGGGATCTTCACTACATAACTTCAAACAGACTTTTTGGCTTCCTTCAAACAGGCTTTTTTAATTTCTGTCACAACTATTGACAATCTTCATAATTATGTATGTGGAGATATTCAAACTTCTGTTGGAAGAAATCACCAGAGCCAGCACATGGGTGGTTGCACAAAACCTGAGCATTAAGGAGGCTGTTCTAAAGAGAAGTTCTGGCAGGTCTTCCCGTGATAATCTAAGGAGTTACCAGCTGCTCCTGCAATGCTTCTCCTGGAAGTTATCACACACAAAAGAGTCGGTGGAAGAATGGTGAGAACAGCTGGTGGCTCCATAGATTCTCACACCCACAGCAGTCGACAAAAGGAAACGACTGCGTGCATCTTCAGTACTTCAGTGCAAAGTCTGAAAATGGAACTTAATTGAACCTAGCAGTGAGATTTATCAGATCTTACATATTAATACCCTCTGTCACCTGCTGGTATTTTCGTAATGTGAGATCACCTTTCTTACTGAGCTGGTAGGAGGAAAGCAACGGTCTGCCTCAGAAAGAGGGCTAAAATCAGCTCTCTCAAACATACTTTGTTGCACAGCATGCACAGACATATGTCTTTATTTTGATGGACTTTATCAGTTGTTAGGCCACTTCTCATTTGTCTCAAATGTGAAGCTGTGAAATCTTGAAAAATTCACATCAAATTCAGTTTTGGAATCTTAATCACTGCTGGATGCAGGAGGATGAGTCCACTTTTGTCTGTTTTTATATCAGAGTTAGAGATGTATGAAAACAAAGTAATGAGAAATATATAGTTATGAAACGATGAATATGTCCTAAAACATTGCTGTAGTCCTTATTTCATTATAAACTAGGTCTTGATAGGATGAATGGTGCTGCTACCAGCACTGCAATAACTTTCATAATACCTTCCTAAATCTGCAAGTACAAACGAGGTGAAAGTGTCATTGAATTTTATCACACACAAACATCACAGGATGTAACACAATGACTAACCTGAACACTCCCTTACTTAAAGTAGATGCTCATTAATAAGTGATTCAGACATTATATGCCAGAGTTGAACTTTTGGAAAATAATCCTTTAATCTGTAAAAAGTTCTAGTATTTGACAGAAATTCAACCATTTTGTACCTTATTGCTTTGCCCCTGTGCTCAGAGCTAAGCCACCTCCTTTTTGTCCTGAGAATTTTTCTCACTTAAGAGAAAATTACTGCAATATTGAATGCAGTCATTTTTATTTCCTGATGGTAGCTGTGAATCAAATGTAAACTAGCTTGCTTAGACTTGATCCAGTCTGGCTCTTTTTTCCACACAGCAGGAAAACATTCTTATAAAAACACTGTACTTTGCAAACTAGATTTTGGTAACTCAGTTAACTTCTTGAAAAAACTTGAAGAAAATATGGCTGACCTGATTTTGAAAAATAAACCGTAAAATCCATAAATCAAGGTGTGTAATTTCTCTGAAACTTTTAGGAGAACGCTTATAGGTGTTATAGTACAAAGGTGAAGTTCAGATTGTTTTTACTTCAAGTGACAATGTAGGAAAGAAATTTGCTAATTAACAAGCAGGAAATATCCTGAGATAGCCATTAGTGAGTAATCTCTATGAAAGCACTACAATAATCAATTAGCAGGGATGCATTCTTTATTAAGTTTAAGCAACAGGAACAGTATATGCTGCAATACTAGTATTGAATTAATAATTTGTAAATAAGACTGTGGGTAGAAACTGCAATGTAAGATTCTTATAAAGAATCCACTCTAAAAGCAATTAAACATTATATTTACTTTAAATTTAGCATTTTATGACCTTTAACCTAAACTAATAATAAGATTAGAAAACACAGCGTCTGCCCGGTATAGAAGCACTTAAAAAATTACCTTTGCTATAGAAGTGATCACCTAAAATAATTAACATGAAGAACATGACCAGCCACTAGACTTAAATATTTATGCAATTTCTGCTGCAGAAATGAAAGCACTTTTAAAATTATTTTGGCCACATACAGGGAAGTAGTAGAAATATAAACATATTTATCATGCATTTTCTTGAAGCACGTAATTCCAGCATTCATCGGCATCCATATGATGTTAAATAACAGAATCCTTTCATAAATAACGCTACTGGGTATGACATTTTATTAAAGTTTCACTGCTCTCAAAGTCTTTCTCCAGGAAAATATAGTTTTTAATCTAAGAATTAGATTCTTTCTAAGATTCTTTCTTATAGGTACAATAGAGCAGCTAAGAGCAACGCATGACCTATATGACTCCTACAGACATTGGCTTCAATAGCGATATTGCTGGACATCCACTACTTTGGCTTCTCCACAAAGCACTTCACATAGCTTGCCCTTTCCCGGTTGTAGTTAAGACAGCCTTTCCGGTGGCATACAAAAGTACTTATTACTTTTCCCATTCTGCTGGGAAGAAGAATAAGATTTGTCTTAGATTTCCTATATAAATAAAGATCAAGAATAAAATCTTGTACTTACAAAGTGTTGTGCTGCTTTTCCAGTGGCATTTCAATTTTCACTCTAGATGACCTCCAGAGGTTCTTTCCAACCTACGTGTTTCTGTGGTTCCAGTATTATATTTGCAATATTTCCTCCACTGTTGGAGGAGTTTAACATGCTGGTCATAAACTATAATACAATGATGGGAGACTAGAGCTACTGAAAGTGGTGCTAGCTTGTTAGTGCATAAGCATAAATGAAATGATAAAAAGAATTTTCTACAACTCTGACTAGTTTTTATCCAGAGCCATGTCATCTCGGAGAAGAGGGAGAATGAAATTTTAATGTTAGATTTGTAGCTATTATCACATATCCAATGACAGATATGCAGATGAGTTTTCATATCCTGGGTGAGTGGTGTGCAAGGAAGCCATTAGTGTGTATCACTTGCTTTTACTGGCACATCCCGGAATTGAAGGATGACTCCTGCCTCAGGGTTTATTTATATTATAGTACAACTGAAATAACTAAATAATCAGACGTTGCTGTCAACAAAGTTATTATTTAGCCAAATCAAGCTATATAAAAATAAGATTTTCTTACTCTGCCATACACATGCCTGTTAGGATCACAGAGTAATAATATGATAAAGCACATCAGTAAGTCACTCTCAAGAGTAACTACGCTTTGGGCCTACACCCAGTTACTTCTCCTTGGCTCATGCTTGAGACTTCACATTTGCTGGATGAGAACTTTTCAACATTGTTTTCCCTGACTCTGTGAGAAAAAGCTCTTAAAATATGTATTGGTCTCTAGTTCTGTCAGTATGGCACAACTCTAAAACATTTTCTGCATATAAATTTGTAGCTGTCATCACAGTTCTGGCATAGTGCTGTTTAGGTGTCTGTATGTCCCAGTTAGATTTGTGGTGTATGTGACATGCAAACATTCTGTGCAAACATAATAAATCTGATGTGTCCAACATCAGGTTTACTTTGCATGCACATCTTGTTTGCGTGGAAAACGTGTACTTTCTCTGAAAATCTGATGCTGGGCTGGTGGGTCTTGGAGATTCCTTCACTGCAGAGGCTTCAGGCCCTGAGCAGAGAGCGTACAAATCCGGAATATAAGTAGCTACAGTTCTAATTTTCTCTGGGTTTTTATGATTAATCTTGGATTCCTTAATGTTAACCATGAATTAAGTTGGAGAAGAAAGAGAGATTGCTCTGAGGCACCTGTAACTTTTGGCTCACTATCACAGTTTAGCTACCAATGTAGCAGTGTCCATTTCCAGGAAAAGAATATAATTATCAATTCACCTATTTTTGGAAGAGGAAGAGCCTTCAACAGTAAATACTACTCACCAGGCTACAACTCCACTCATTGCTGAGTGCCTTACAGGGGACGCCAGAAAAGGTGGATCCCAGGCTGGATGCTTTTGGCAAGCTACTTTCTTCACTTAGTTCATGAGGAGGAAGACTGGCAATTTGACAGGATTAGAACCTAATTTCATTTTTGCTTTTAGTCATCCGTTCATTCTGATAAGCTGAAGAAGACAAGTTACCAAAAATGACCAAACTACATAGAACAGTTTTTTACTAAATCCAGCCTTAAATCCTTTCTCTCTCATATCGTTTTTCAGCATATTCTGTATTAATAGTGGCGCTCAATAGTGAAGAAATTCATACTTGCATGTTAATTTTGAAGTGACTTATTCATTTTCATGAAAAATTGTATATAAAATATTTGGTATACCTTAGCCAAAGGCATCTATCCTTAGAACATGCCTTGTTAACTTCCCAAGGAAATGGGATCCAAAGATATTACCACAGATGAAGCATCTAGTGACGGAGTCATTTTTCGAAATGCCTTTGATTGAACTGCATTGCTACAGCAGGTATGCAAGAGTGCACGCTGAATGCATTTTCAAAGTGACCCTGTCAAACTCATAGTGACTCTATCTTCTCTCTCCGAACTTTTGATAAAATGCTCATGATTACATGCTGATTTTGTCAGAAACTCCATCCAGGCATGAACAGTGTATCTACTGGCAGCAAGGTCATGATACAGCAAGTTTCCATCCCACAAAATAACCTACTATTAAGAACTCATTTTTACCAATTTATTGCCAAAGCTCCTGTGGAACGTATCTATAGATGTTTTCCTTTTATACACAGCTTAGCAGATGATCTGGTATCCAGTGAATTCTAACGACTCGGAGAAGTGCAAAGAAATGCTACTTGTATACAGCCTGTGTTAAAAAAGCATCCAGAGAGCACATACGGCACTAAAACAGGAAGCATTTTCAGGCATTGCTGGTAGTTCAGTTTCTCACACCTCTAGCATTTTAACTATCCATATTATCACTGACTGTATTTATCTTACAAAAACCAAAATGGTGACAAACCAACTTCCACATATTTTTACTACTTCTGCACATTGATTTGTTGGAATGCAAATACCTGCTATTAACAGGGCATCATCTTGTATTCAAATTCAATATGCCCTGTTAAGCCTAGTTGTCCTTTTTTTTCTACCTCTTCTGCTTTGTTTTTATTCTAGTCCAAATAGAATAGGAGAAATGGGATAATTTCATTGTATTAATCAGTCTTATGACAGTGAGGATATTTCTGAGACATACTATATTTTGCTTCACTTTTATTCTTCCTTAGAATCTAAGTGCCTATTCTTTCTCCACTTGAATACTTTCCTTTAACTTTTGTTTCCTCTCTCTTTGGAAAAAAAATGAAAAAAGTAAAAACAGACTTCTGTTTCATTCTGGTAGTGCTTTAAATTTATCAACAGAAACCAGAAGAACTACTGATCACTGCTTGTGAAAGCTGCAACAATTTCTAAATCACAATGCATTCTCTCTGACCAGATTTTAAGATGTTCCCCACAAAAATTCAAATAAATTTATTCTCTGGAAGGGGGTTTGGTTTATTTTGTGTCTGTTATTTTCTTCCCCCCAGGTTGTAAGTCCTCCCCTCTTTTTCTTCATAGCACTGTCCTAATCCATTACCCTACTCATTGTTTTTCATAAAAATGTAATTACATAAGTGGAATTGCTTGATACAGATGTCAAGAAATGTGTAACGTACTTTTCACAGAACATGCTGTAGTCCTGAACTGATTAAAAACAGCAGAAATGGCAAGAAAGGATGAAAAATAGCTCATTTATTTGTCTGTTGATGTATTTGAACCACAACACCACCATAAACTTTTATAATCTACAGCAGAAACTAGCCTTTACCTATTGAGGCACAGATGAATGTGCCTCAATGCAAGATGTTATTTGCCTTATTTCATAATTGCATAGTCTACATTTTTTTTGAATGGGCCAAAACAACTGGCAGTTTCTATGAGCCTATTGAATGCTGAAATCTAGAGTTTCCACTTGAACGATCTGCCTCTAAGCTCTGTGTCACACAGCTCTTCAGCTGCACAGTTTTCCCTATTTCTCCGTGTTAGGTCATAAGACCACAAATGAAAAAGGTTGAACAGAACATTATAGGAAATTAGTAAAGACTGAAGGGAAACACTTGAAGTTGTCATCACGTTTTCTATAAATTGCATTTTTCATCCCCTTTTACTGTGTATCTCTTGCTTCTGTTTCCTGAATTTAATCTAATTTTAGCAGTTTTCTATTTTGTACAGTCTAAATACTCATTTCTCCTTGACACTTAGGCAGTTTTACCTGGCAGGGCATTAGGGGGTAAATGCTTTTGATGAGACTCCTTCACCTGTGCTGTATATTATTTTAACTTGCTTCTCTCTCCCCAGGGAAGAAAGAGTTGTGTACCCTACAGGGTGTCTTTTGCTTTACTATTGAGCCTCTTTTGCATAACAACAGGCATACGAGCACAGTAAGAAAAAGTACTTATGCCATTCCTGAGATTTAATACTGCATTCATGAAGAGTCCTATTGCTATTTTAGGAAGAAGGTATAAAAGGTTTGTTAAAAATAGAAACAAAAATCATTAGGTAGTAAAGACACTGACGCTATGCTTTGATCATTTCATGGAATCCTTTGCATCCTGACGGGGTTGTTGATAAAGCAGCCTAGTGCAACTATTTAAAAGAATTGCAACAGTTTGGAGAGCTTTCAGTGTTTAGCTGTGTAAAGTGAGTAAACTTCTGACAGATGAGTTTCCTTGAGACAACTTTTATGAAATACTTCAGAAACCAATTCTGAGTCATTGAGACCTGAGGAAATATTAAATAAATACTGAGCTTTTTAAAAGTCTTTCCCTTTGGCCATCCTGTCTTCTCAGAGGAAAATAATTGCTTAAAATTATTTACTTCATAACTTCACAATCCCACCACAATATACAGTGTAATCACAGAAATTCTTTACTTGTACACCAACTTTGCTGCGCTACATAAGCTGAGAGAAAACTTTTCTGTATAGCCTGAGTATTAGAGATTGACAGAACTATGTTATAATGATATCTGTCAGGACAGGACAGATTTCATATAAACACGAACCCTTGCACAGTAAGTTGACTTGAAGGCCTGTTACTGAATTAGAAATCTATTTTGTGTAACATAGTGTTTGATGCACTAAAATACGACATGGGTGACAACATCACTACTGGAACCAACCAATGTTAAAATAGCTACCTAGTCATTTCAGAAGTGTGCCCTGACATATGTCTTGTAGTATTGCCAAGGAATCTTTCTGCCATTTCTTAGCCACCTCCAGCACTGACTTTAAGTCAGAAAGCTTTCATACTGCTGCAGCTGTCAGCCTTGTATTTCTGCAATAAGGTCATTCTTGAGTTTTCTCAACCTTGAGGCTTTCCAAGGATCTTTAAATCTCTAGTGACCTCTTGCTCATTGCAGATTTGAGAGTAACACACACCTTTGTTTTAAAATTGAGATTCCTCCTAATCATAACAATTGTGAAATATTGCAGTTTGGAAATTGGTTTATAGATTCTTCCAAGACCTGTTCTCTTTTCATCCCTTGGTTGGAATTACTAATACTTTTGTTCCTTCAAATGGTATGTATTAGCTCTTACTGTGTGATCTTTTATCCTAGCAGCATAGACAATGACAAAAGCAAGAAAACAGTTTTTTCACACTTCTGTACTGGTCAGAGCTGACCTACCTGATCTGCAGCAAACAGTAAGCTTCTTATCAGTATGACAGTAAGACCATCAGTATTAATTTATCCTTGGCCTACATGCTAAAGAGTGACTTTATAATGCTGCTTTATGTTATGGATTGTAGGAACCGCATGGCATCCTTAATTTGCAAACTCCAACCCAACAGTGCTTATTATTGTGCAAATAGCTGAACCTTCTTAATGGCTATGTGAGTCAAGTTCAGTGTTCAACTACAAAGCACAAGTATTTTACAGATTCTGCTAAAGATCTGTAGGATTTGCTACATAACTAAGCTTATTTAAAATATTATCAAAGATTCTATTTCAGAGAAGACATTAGTACTCCATATATGTGTGTATGTGTGTGTGTACATGATATATATTGTGCAACTCTCTGTTACTTCAGTAATATCCTTTATCATTCTAACAAACTCATTTAAATTCTGCCCTGTCTGAATTTTTTTGTAGCATTTTGCCTTTTTTACCTCCTGTCTCCCATTCCATCTGGAGAAGATACGTGATAGTGGTACTAATTAACAGCCATACTTTGTGGTATGCTTTTACGTTCAGTGAAGCTATTTAATTTTATTTCTATCTATACAACTTTTATATTTTGCAGAATTGGGTTTTTTTTTTGTAATTTAAAGTAAACTGTACTCAAGTAGTATTTTTTCATGCAACCTAATAAAACTTTGATAACACAAGCTTAGAACGAAATACTTTTTTTGCTTAATTAAGGGTTGGTGTCTCTCAAATAGTGGTATTATAATGGTATGAATCTGATATGCAACAAAATGAACAGAAAGTGTCTCAGGTTTTCATGCCATTAACAGTGATAATTTGATTATTTGTATGTAGAGGTTCAGCTAGCATTTGCCACTTTCCCAACAACAGATGTTTTTCTGCAGTAGTATCTCAAAAAGCAGTATCCACTATAATTGTCCTATCCCTGTGTTCACTTGCTTTTTGAAGTGTTAACGTTAACTGTGAGAATATTCACAACTTCCTAGAGCAGGAAGGGGGACACTACTGCATACAAGTACATTTTAAGATACTCCACGTGCTCCTCAAATACAAACATTTAAAAATCATTATATAAAGAGTACAAGTAAAAATATAGTGCTGATACATTTAATAAAACACAGATAATAGAACACAAAAGAACAGGTAAAAGAAAAAAATAAAAATAAACTGAGCTTTTTTTTTTATTCTTATGACTACATTTCTCTTTCAGAAAATTTTATATGGTACATGTGAGTAATAAAATGACTGAAGGAGTGAGAACTACTATATTAATTTACTTTTTCCCCCCATTTTCTGCCTCAGCTGGCAGCAGGGTATATCTGACTCAGCTGTATATTGAATCTTTGCCTTATGGTAAATTTAATTGCACAGAACAATTTGAAATGTATTTCAATAACCAAGAATTTGTCTGAATTAGAAACATTAAAAACTGGCTCCTGAGAAACAATGACAAGACTCATGGACCTTCCATTTCAGGCTTCCAAACAGAACATCCTCGTGTGCATACTTCTAGTATTAACAGCCAAGCATAGACTTTGTCATATTATCCCACAAGAATTGCTGGATATTTTTTGTGAGAAGCTTCCAGCAGTTACCTAGCACGCTAGATTTGAGCAGGAGCTAAAAGTCTGACAGAATTACCATCATGTGTAAAAAAGTTTTATAATAAGTAGAGTATTGGGCAATGTTAATGAGGAGACAGAACTATCACATGGACTTACATAATAGACATGAAAGTATTTTCCATTTTATAACAATTTTTAAATGCAGGAATTGATGGAGTAATTTCTTCATGTCATTATCTGAATAATAGGTCAAACACACAAGAATAAAAATAGAGAAATTGTTTGAAAACACAGAATGTTAGCAAAAAAATATGGAACTGATTTTCTTTAAACTTACTATTTTTTCTTTTTCAGTGACAACTACTAAACACTCCAATACTGACACTTTAAATTGTATAGGTAGATAAGTACAGAATTAGTATATATGCCAAAGTACAGGAGGTTTTTGTATATTTACGTAGTTCAAGAACAAATTTCTTTTGGTCACATTTTTCCAGTGCTTATTTTTTGGCTGACTCTTACCCATAAAAAGTTTCAAATTAAAGAGGCATTTGTTTGACACATTGTCTGCAGTAGTGCCTCCGAACACAGTGATTTGCTCAGTATTGACTTAAAGTGCAATTTATTCAATGAGAAGACTCTAAGGAAAACTAGGATGCTTCAGGAATAGCATGAAGTATTGACCTGATCCAACCTTGCTTAGACAAACTAGCAATATCAGAATTGAAATAGTACATCTGGAGGCAAGAAGAAAAAAGTCTGGTGCCTCTACAGTTTACATATTCTTCCAAGTAGCGGTATAAAATAAAGCCTGAACTGCTTCTGCAAAGCAAACCTTCTGGCTATGTGCAATTTCTGCATAAAATTCTGGTAGCAGATCCTGAGCTGACATAGACTTCAGACACAGTCATTTACATCAGCAGATGACCTAGCTCTGCTTGGTTTTTTTATGCTGCAGTGCGATAGAAAGAACTGGGACTGCATTTCAGACAACCAGCTCATGAAAACCATTTCCCACATAGCTCACTGACCACAGGAAGATCACCGCAAGATCTGAAATTACTGAGCAACACATTTTGGCCTCCAGTGCAGATTTTCACAAGCACAAAAAGACCTAAGGCAATAAGAGGAATCCTCATTTCTCTGTAAAATGTAAATAATTGCAGAAGCCATATTTGCAAAACAACATCATCATCATATTATGATCTCTACTAAAGACAGACAACACCAAAACTGTAAGAATTTGCCTGATGACAACCTCAGAACAATCCGTTTCTCCTACTGACATAAACTGTGGTGCTGAAGAACAGTTTTGGATTCTGAAATACTAAAATGCCTATTCAAAACAAGAACAGAAGAAAATCCAGAAGTTCTGCCTTGTTAGAAACTTCATTTCACCTCAATTACAAATGAAACAGATACTTCCTAATGTCGTTAGTACATAGATTTTAGGATTTTAAAAAAAATTAATAAGTGTCAAAATATTTTCCATTTTAATTCAGCTCATTGTTTTGTGATTGTTTGATATTAAGGAGCATTTCTGGTAGGTGTAGTGCTTCACAAGAGCTACAGAAAGCTTTCTCCTCTCCCATTCTTTGAAAACCTTTTGCTGACTGTATCTGCCATCTGTAGTATTCTCTCACCTAACGAGATTTTTTTTTATGGTTTTATTTTTAAGTTTTAAAACACACTCTGCAGTTTATGCTTTAAAAAAGTCATTTTGTTTTAAGGGAAATTGTAGTCCCTCTGTTGGCAACCCACAGAAAATGTGACCTGAACTGCAGCTTCTCACAGCTGATGGGAGAGGTGAGCTAATAGAGAAACAGTTTCATATTCCTGAGAACTGACTGAAAAGTGTTTGAAATTCAAAATGAATTCCATCAAACCGTCATGAAAATTATCTTTGTCCTATTTTATTGATTTTAAAAATTCAGATTTTTAGCATAAAAGCCTCTCTTATTTTCACGTTACAGCAACTTCATTTCCTGTAATGAAACCATGCCTTTAGAAAATCCTGAGAACAAATCAAATGGAAAACCCAAGAAGTGCATGCATTATTTTGTGCCAGGCTGAAGGGACACCTGTTGATATTCTTACAGTAATGACTTGATTCTGCAGTTTTTAATGAGGAGTGGCATTTTGTAACACTAGTACACATTCCCGAAATAAGAAAAGACTAATAAAAATCACCCATGGGATAACAGTTTCTACCTCCAAGTTTACCCTGACTCGGTACTGCAACATCAATCACCTTGTCACGTGGAAGGGCTAGAGCAGAAAACGCACACACATACAGATACACACAGCTCTTACTTAACCCAATCATAAAGTGAAAGGTAGCACTTTACACATGATTACTGAATCTGCAGTAGTAATCTGTGCTGAACCGCAAATCAAATATCAGCACTGCAGATAAGCAGACGTGGAGTCCTGCACAGCAGAGACAGGGTTGGAGCCTGGCATTTCTTCCTGTTCTTCCTCCATTTGTATGTTTTGTAAGGACTGCACATCTTTTGTTTTCAATACACCCTTTTTATCTTCTTTTCACCATAAGGTATTTGCAACATGTTTGACATGCATATGTGTTGTTTGTTATGCCCTAAAACCAGTTCCACCCAGCTTTCATTTCTTTAGTGAATACTAACTGGCTGTTTCTGATCTGGATTTATAGGTTTGGGATCTCTAGTGACTGTTCTTCCCATGCGCCTGCTGTCCTCCTTTGCTTGTACCCTTAGGGACCCTTGCTATACAGTAAACTACAATACTTCGTTACATGTTTATTTCAAAGTGTGACTTTTTTTTTTTTTTTTTTACCTAGCTCTATATGCCGTATTTTCATGTGTGTAGCCAACTGTTACTTTCAGCAGCAGTTTGGGTTATATAAAGTAAAGGTAATAAAAGTAGAATTGTATCACAGAGTCTATGCGAGATGGGGTGGGGGGAGTACAGACAGCTTTTTTACTATAACCTACAACTGTCCCTAACCTGTGCCTGAGGCTGGGGAATGGGCTGGACCAGAAAGTGCCTTGGAGTGGGGAGTCACGTCACCCACCCCAGCTCATGGCTTGCTGGCCTGAGCTCCCTTTCTAGCCCACAAGCCCCTGCATACAATTCCCTACTGCACGTTCCTGTCATAGAAAAGATTTTCTTGAAAGAGAAACAGTGAAATAATATTCTTTAATAAAGTTTTCAAAGAACAAAATGTTAAAAAAGTCTGCTTAGGTTTATTGCACTTGTAATGAAACAGGTTTTTCTTCATTGTTCTTGTTACTCCTCTAGGTCACAGTGAATCTTTTTTTTCTGGGGGAAGGGCTTTTCCTTCTATTTTCATTTCTAAATCAGTATTAGTTGTGAAAGAAGATAATTGGTTAGTTTCTATCTAAAGTTAAACGAAAAGTAAAGCTGACTATTTTCTACCTGAGATCACATGAAAAACACAGTATTTGAGATTACGGATTCATAAATTTAATCTTAGACTCTGAGTAAAATGTTATTGAATCATATACGGACAATAATAATCAAGATCGTATAAATGATTATTTGATGTTTAAGGGCATTCTTATTGAAAAGCTGAATTACTTTAATGCAATAATCCTACACTTAGAGTGAGCTTTATGGATACAGCTTTATGAATATGTATTGCGTAGCTGTTTTTCTTTTTTAACTTTATATAAAAAGTCTCATATGCGAATTCCCACTGCAGAGAATCTCCGATGAGCCCTGAATTTACTTCAAAATTATACTCTCATTCATTATGGACTAACCTTAAAACACTTATTCTCAATGTTCAAGAACAAAATTTACTGTACTAAAGGTCAAATTATGTGGAAGAGCCGAAATGAAAAACAACACACTTGGAATATGCAGTGCCATAATGATCCAGTATCTGTTTTTCCTGTAAACAATATTAATTTTAATAATGTTCTAATAGTAATATCAGGTGCAAAAATAGTCAGTCTTTCCTGATGTATATTTTGGGTCATTCTGCTTACAAAACTCATATGCAACAGCTATCTTGTACTCATGTTGGTGGTTTCAATCAAAACTTTTAAAGACTAGATGAAATTTCCACTTGTAGGTTCAGGAAATATTGGCTTCAAAATCTTATTGTAAACTAGAATGTTTTGAAGACTGTGGTCACCTAAAAGTTTCATGTGCATATGTCAAAATGAGATAGATACCTACCTACTTTGACTGCACTGCCAGCAAATTTCAAACTAACTCCCTCGGATTAGCTACAAATTGCAACTCTGGCTGCTCTAATGCTATTTCACTGAAAACCATAGAATTGCAGCATGTTGTTGTTCTTAAAACAGCTTAATCTACCCAATAGCAGAAGTTGATGTTTTAAAAGCCATTTCATTCCTCTCATGTCATGAAGTGTTTTAGAAACATTTTGTTTCTACAATGAGATTCTGTTGTATACAGATTGTACGATATTCCATGGTAGTTTTTCAAAAATGTATGCTGGATTTCGGTGAGCAATTCTCAAAGGTATTGGTGAAAAATATCCACAGACTTCACGCAGTTTTGAAAATCTTGGATTTCTGCCTAGGGACTTTGACATAAGTGAACTGTTTGGTTTTTTTTACAAAGTCACTGAAAAATGCAACATAATTACTTGAAATGACTTGGTATAGAATACAGTGTAGGATGAAGTATTGTGTTTTGTTTTATTTTTCCTCTTCCATTTTTGCTTATGTGATGAAACATCACTAGTATAATAAGAAGATAATGTAGCATTGTAATTACTGGATAAAATACTTACACTGCCTCCAGGTAGGTGTGATTATTACCCTACAGCTAGCCCTAATTTACAGTACTCTATACGCTACTTACTACTTGGAAACGTTACTTAGCTTTACACTTTCAGATAATGTCCTAAAATTGTTAATGCTAGTGCCATGTTTAATTTTAACCATTTTAGTTCTATAAGCCATTTCTGTACGTGTTCTCAAGTTTCTTTTCTTACTTGAACTTTACTAGCTTCTTTGGATGAAACAATATGATTTAAGAAAAAGCTAAGCTAATTTAAATTTTTATGATTTGTATTATTACAAACAGAAGCGCGAATTATGAAATAAAGAGGTGTGTGCTCTTAAAGAACAACATACAGTAAGACAAATGGAAGGGAGATGCAGACAAATTCCATAATAGGATGGAATAAGTAAACACAAGGAATGACAGGATATGAAAAAAAAAAAAAAAAAGAGCATGGCTGACTAGTAAAAGCATCTGATAGCTCAGGTAAGATGAGAATTACTTTAAAGTAAAAATGTGTGATTAAAAAGTTTGGTAACAGTTTTAGCTGCGTGCAGAAGCTGGAGTGGGATAAGACTGAGAGGAAAAGCGCTCCAGACAACCTTAATTAGAATACTGAATAAACCAAGAGAAAATGGAGAGAAGAGCAGAAGCAGTGTTTCAGGTGTTTGGGTTTTTTTTAAAGGTTGAGAGGCTTAAGGCTTAATCATGTTTTTATTGTCAAGGGAAATAAAAGGAAAGATAAAAACAGTGCAAGAAATATAAGGAAATGTGATGGGACAAGCAGAACAGATAGAATAGGAAGTAGATGAGAAACTTGAGCTTTTTTGTAACAAAGGATGTTTGTGATGGAGAAAAGAATGTCAAACCAATAGGAAGGCATAGATAAACACCTCATTTTGTCAGGTTTTTTTACAGAAGAAAGCGACAAGATATTATGCAGTGATATAAAAATAAATGGAAGCAAGGGAAGAATAAGAAGGGAGCACAGATTTGAGAGAATTTTAAAACAAGTCCAAAAAATGTAGGGTGCCACATGCAGGAAAAAGCTGTTGGCAGTATTGAATAAGACATCTGCTGAAAAGGAGAAACAACAACATGCCTCAAAGAAAGAAGAGTGTTCAATAAAATAGTAAAGAAAAGCTATTTTGGTGCAGAGAAGTGTTGTAGTTGGGCCATAGATTAAATGAAAATGCGAACAAGGAAATACACAGCTCAAAAGAAATTGGTCATTAGCCTGTAAGCTGAAGCATCCAGAATGAGTGTAGGATATTGCAAGGAGGAAAACAGAGAACCAGGTGGAAATCTGCTGCTGCTAATGGGAAGAGCTGATTGAAGAGTAAATGTCAGTAAGTTAGAGCAAGAAAGGGACAGAAAAGCTGTTTGCAATATTGCTCTGGGGAAGAGAAACCATGTGAAGAGAGCAAACTTGTTGGAAAATAAAGTAGAATTTTTTTCAGGTGATGTGTATGAACATAACCTGTCCAATATCACATGATTACATTTAAACTTTAAAAAAATAGGTCATTGGTTATTTTATTTTTAGAGACTGTTCTCACATTTAATATGTTTGGGCAGATCATAGTACAGAAAAAGATTCTGGAGCCTTGAAGTTAATGGTCTTGGAGAAAGTTCCTTATAAACTTGAAATTTATTGCTATTTGATAAAGTGGTCTTTAAATGTTTTTAGAGAAAAAAGAGCTGAAACTTAACTCCATTTTTTGCATGTACTTCTGCCCTACCTATCAGAGTTGATATAGTACTAAGCAATTAAATATTAGGTGCACTGTAATGAAAACACTGTGCAATTAAACACTGATTCAGTTTGAAAGGAATGTATGACAAAATGACTTTCTATTTCATTCAAAGTATCTTCTCATTAGACAGTAACTATGTGATCTCCATGATCTATTCCCCGTGCATGAACACACAAGTGTGTACACTGTAAGTGATTGGGAATAAGTATCTTGCAATCTGTATTTGGCATAAAGGATAAAAGATAAGGATAAAACTCTGAATCTGACAAGATCTGATAATGTAAAGAGTAAGTAAGGCTGAGAGGGACTAACTGAACACAATTCTGATCCAAAATCTGAGTATGAAGCCAGAAATTTTGAAGGGTATATTATACATCTGAAGGCCAATCCACACCAAAATAGCATACTTAGACCACCGCATAAACACAAAGAAGAAACAAACCATGCAATTATTTGGCCAGTTAAACATCACTGTATCAATTAACTTCATACAAAGCTCTCCAAAGGCATGCTATAAGATTTCGCGTAAGAACGACATGATGTGAACTGTCTGTTCTCCCTGAACAACCTGTGTTTTGCAAAATATTTAATCATTTAGATTATGTCAATGTTGCAGATTTACCTGGGTTTTACATCACAACTTATCTATCTCACAACCTCTTACCTGCGCTGGAAGTGATTTAAGTACTGACAGACTCTAATGGTAGATGTACAGCTTGTAACGCAGGCCGTGCTTTCATTTAAATTAGAATCCACTCTCTGTGCAATGGGGATTCAGGGCGAGTCACGTGGGCTAACTCTTCCAAAGATGATGGTATCACTCAATTGACACAGTTGACTAGACAAAGATGAGACTGCCCCTCACTACTAAAAAACCAAAGGCGCACACACACAAACAAAAAACCCCAACACCTCAAACCCCCAGATGGGCTGTATCTGTACACATGATAAAGGAGTGTGACTCCAATGATGATGCTGTGAAGTGATGAGAGTAGTATACGTTTGTATGAATACTTAGAAGTCTAGAAAAAGTGAGATTCTTGATATTTGGGTTAATGCTGAAGTTACAGTCTTTTGTACTGCACATTCACTTACGAGAAAACATAGCAGTGTTTGGGGCATTTTCTTCTTCCTTAGAAAAGTAAATCTAAAAATATCCTGTAATATTCCTCAGAAAGTGAGCCTACTCCGACAAAGCAGAGTAACATATCCCAGAAGAAAGAACCATCTTCAAGAAAGATGTTCTGTGCTTTCATTCTGGAGATGCCACAACCACTCCTGTTCATCTACATTTTACTACATTAGAGATAGGCTGTTCGTAGGAATTTTCCAACGTGACGATACCCAAGAAGGTTAATTAGAATTAACTAAAATGTATGAACTTTGAAGTGGATTAATTACATTATCCTAAGTCCTTGTGTAGATATTCTTATTTAAAATTAAAATGATCTTAATTTAGTTTATCTTATTTCACTCCTAAACTAAAGATAAAATGAATTAAGATCATTTCAGAACTCATTTGCATTAATTTTCCTGTGTACACATGTGTAAACAAGCACTGAGATCCTAAAACTTAAAACCTCATTCAGTTTCATTAAGCATATCAATAATGCATCAGAACTCGAAGATTGGTTTTCAGACACAAGCTCTTCGTGATGACATCGTTTAGGGTAATCACAATATCCAGAATAAGAGACCACAAATCTACTAACTTTGTAACGTTTAAAAATCCTTTAGAAACAGAGAGCAAATGGAAAATTTTATAAACATCCTGATTTATACATATTTTATTTCTGAATAGGATCCTAAAGACAGAAGAAGTTTGCAAAAGTACTTCACAAAACCCAATATATGCTGTGATTGCCACGCTTCTGTAAAGGCCAATGAGCGCAAAACACTTGAGAAAATGTGGAATTCTGTAACATATAATTGAGATCAAATAAATTTTTCAGCAGTCCTGCTGATTGAAGGCGAACTGTATGTTGAGGTTATTCATCAAATGGATGCTGAAAAAGGAAATCTAATGAAATCTAAGGATATAACTCAGGTATTCTAAATAAAATGCTAGAAACAAGTCAGAACACAATGTCACAGGCAGTTTATCTCACATTATTGGCAAAAAGCACAATTGTTTAACAATTAGAATAAAAAGATCTCCAAAAAGGGCTTTTAAGAATATTACTTCCAGTGAAATTTTTTTACATTTCTTTATAAAAATTGAGGAAGATGTAGATTGGGAAAAAAATATTCACATGGGAAAACACATGTTGGAATGTTTGTTGTGTGACAGAATGTTCCAGTGAAAACAACAAGAGATCATAATAATACAGTAGGTAAATTAAATCTTACTTAGTGAACAGCACTACTAAAGGAGCAGTGCACTGAATGCCCAGAACCACTATGCAGTAATTAGGAGGCTTTTCACCAATAAAATAATTAAAAATTGCATTGTATCTGCCTAATGGCTGAATCTTACAATTATGGATGCATAAATTGACAGAGATGAGTTATATATTTAGTACTACTGTTAGACTGATAAAGAATAATATTTCTTAAATATAAAACCTTTGCTACATTAGCTTTTCCTAGAGGAAAGTTGCGATGATTATGCTTTAAAGATGTTCTTTTTGAATTGAGTTCTCATTGCCTTTTATCCTGTGGAGGACAAAACTTACTGAATACTATTATGAAGAAGTGGTATAAAATACTGTGAAAATGTAAATAACAGTTAAGGAACAGGAATCAGGAGAAGCAGTTGCTATCTCTAAATCTACCACTGGTATTTTGTGTGACCTCAGGTATCTAAACCCTTTCTATCTGAGTTTTTCCATTTTTCAACTGAAAACAGCTATTTTTTAGTATATCTTTATGATACATAAAACTAACAAGAGATATAATACAATATCATTCAGCTGAATAAGAAATTTATTATTGCTAGGCTAATTAAAAGAAATACTTTCAAAGCTGGTGTGCTCACCATAGCACTCAGTCGCTGTCTCAAGAAATGGAAGAATGTCTGAAAAAATCCGTAGTCCTTACTGAAAAATGAACTTGTAAAAAACAGTGGAGTTACATTTGCCTGGATTTAAAAGACAGTTTTGAAAAGAATCAGAATGTAATGCTTTCCTTTAGATCTCCGTCAGACTAGATGTTCTTTCTGCTATGTTTTGCATCTTATAACCACGCACAATTTGTACTGTAGTTTTGAACTACCATTATTCTTCCTCATCTTAGGCACACTGCTTTGGCAGAGTATTTGCTGCTTTTTCACCACAATCAGAGCACTTAGAGAATAAAGAGTAACATTAGTTCAGATTGCTGCTGGTCTGACTGCAATTATAAAACAGAACTATGCCTGGTTTGTGTTCATTAAATAGGAAGGTCACAGGTATCTTTGAACTGACACTCATTCTTTGTGTGCAAACACATTCTCTTTCATGTACGTACCCCACCGCTTTCATACTATCCAATGTGAATTTTTTGACACTTCTTAAAATATTTTAAAGAGAACTTATTTAAAAATTGGAAAAGACAACTCATTAAATAACGTATTTGTAGTAAGAACCTTTTATCTTCCACTGAAGGCAATAACAACAGTCTCTCTGAAAATTTTCAATAGACAACAAACAAGCTCTTTGAGTTTAGTGTTTTCTGAAGTGACTGATCCTGACTTTCTCAGAAAGGTATTTTCCATATGCACTAGATATATGGAAACATTGCAAAAAAGGAAAGCATATTAATTACATTTACTAGAGGTTATACCATTTTACATCTTCAGATTTATTAGAAATATAAAAGGTATTTTTTGAAAGTCATATGGCTTTCCTATTATTTCCTTTATTTATGATGGCTTAATTAAAAACCAAATTCACTTCTGGACAAACTGTACATTAACCGTGAACCAGCAGGATCTCTACTAAAGACAACATGTAATCTGCATACTCAAGTGATGCAGTTAATAGACATCTCTGCTCACAAATACAGAAGTAAATTCACGTTTGGACGATTCTGTGTGGAACCTACCTTTGATTTTTTTTAAACATTACTCACAGTAAGATCTATCCAACATTAACTGTTAATTATATTACTCAGCAGTAAATACATGTTATTGATTCTATCTTGCATGTACACAGAACAATGCAAGAAACAGATTCCACTACGTAATCACCAAAAAATAATCGCTAACCTGCAGGTCAGGAACTGAACAAGAAGTTGAGTTAGGCGCAATATGATAAGCAAAAATTCTTTCCTTTACAATCCTATCTGAGATACAATTGTGGTATACCTGCTGTGCTCACAGACGTGTCTGAGATGTTTGTACATTATCTGAAGTACCTCACATGTCAGAAAGAATACAAAGGGAAACTGCCATATGAAGTAGAGTACTTCGGCAGACCCAGATTGCCTGTAGGTCTTCCACGTTCTTTCTAAGTTCAGTTTTGGTCTTTTTCATTTCCTATTAGTAATGTTTACATTTTACAGAATAATTAAATCTCCATTCTTTCTTTCTTTCATTCTGTCCATTTAGGTGGAGAATAGACAGATGTGTTGAACTTGCTCTTATTTGAAATTCCAAGTTCCGAACTGCTCAGCCACGAATGCAAATTACAGATCCATGGTGATCTTGTAAATTATAACACTTTAATGCTTCTCATACCTCAGTAGACTCAAACTTTTTAATACCATGATATGCAGAACCAGAGAAGCACTTTAAATACAGGCAGTTCTAATTCAGTAAAGAAAGAAAATGAAGAAATTTTTCTTGTAAGTCTGTCTTTACTGTGTCACACACTGAAACTATTTCTAAAAAGAGATGAGATTTTTGCTCATTTAAAAATGAGTTATGGGATGATTACCTCAAGGAATATTAAGAGAAACATGAAGATAATTCCATCAAGGCTTTTAAAAATCCTGTATGCGATTTGTATTTCTTTTCTGAGGGTTAAGAATCTAAACTGCAATGGCAGAAACAACCATTTATCTGCCATTGTTCATTCCCAAGAGTTATTCATAAGCACCACGTTAGTTTTCAGAGGGAGCTAACTACCTCAACTTTTATTCAGAACATGTACTGTCTGCACTGTTCATTGGTTGGGTTATACACAATTTACTCTTTTATGCATTCTCATTTCATTTTTGCTTTCTTATTTAAATACAGTATTATTTATTGTGGTGTAGAAAGAAAACAGTCTCAATCCAAGGTGATTGCTAAGACAAAAAAAGCGTTAAGTAGCTTTTGTTATTATTGCCTGCATACGTGTCATTTTCTACATGCTTGTGCCTAAAGCTGGGAGAGTGGGAGGTTTTTCTGGGTCTTCATTTCTAAGATAGTTCTCAAACTTTCTTTAGTTACAGAGATGTCAGTAGCCCAAAGAAATCTAGGTAATGAAGAACTAAGAGTCGTAAGCACACTACAACAGTGTATGATATTGGCAGAATGGATTTTAATTGCTATTGTTGTCACTTCATGCTCTTTTTATTTCCTGCAAGTTTTAAAAAAATACTTTAACATTGCTAATTGTGGTATGTAGCTTCCCACATGCTGTAGAAATGTGTAAGCTTTGTCCAAGCTTCCCCCACACACTAATTTCAGAGAGAATACTGTTAAGATTGAAAAAGCCAAGTACTCAAAGAGATGACATGGCTGAATTAGGCTTGTGTTTGGAACCTCTGAGGCCTCTGCATGTAAGCAGTTTGTATAGTTTTTCATTACATGGTCTTGGACGAAGGGTTTATTTAATGTTTAGTTCATTTTGTTGGTGCATGTGACTTGTTTAATTTTTACTGCACGCTCCAAATAGCTCTCAGCACAGATCTGTTCACCTCTTGATGGGAGAATTAGTCATCTCTTTACTACCACTTTTTAACATTCGTCACTGGGGTACCTGACTTTTCGCTAATAATAATGAATCTACTTTCATGGAGTCTTTGTGAGATGAAATATGTGACAGACAAGAACTAAAGGAATTAAGGTAGAGAGAAATTAAGATTAAAGGTACTCACAAATTTTTGATGAGCAGTCTGAGGCAGTTAGGACTCAGTAGTTCAGGGTACTTAGAGCACTTTATAACAAACCTTGTCGGAAAAATTCTACAGGAAAGTTTCAGTTTGGAATTTATTCATTTAACAAAATTGTAACATATACTGTTTCATTGACGTAATCAGACCTGGTCTGGGCTTCATTTTTAATTAAAGAAAAAATGGAAAATTGAATTGCAACCTGCTATCTATCCACACTTATAAAAGATGATGTAAATCATCTTTATACCCAAACGCTATTAAACCTACATGAGAAGTATTCCAGTCTGCACCTTCATTCCGCTGATGATCCATAGCGTGCTAACATAGCATTGCACTCTAAGTCTATGCATTAGAAGAATTAGGTAGACCTTGTCTCCATGTTCTTAAAACAGAAACTCAGCAATTAAGAAACTTATAAATAAATCCAACAGTTTCTTAACAGAAACAAAAATAAGTGCAGTATTGGTAAGAAGAAAATATTAGATTAAGGAAAAGCAAAAGACAATTGTGATTGATGTGTATTCATGTCACCTTCTTTGCAAAATATATTTCCCACTTAAAACTTTTAAAAGAAAATGTATAGAAGAACATGTTTACACTCAGGCTGTCTTTAAGAAGGTTGCCAGAATATATGGCTAGTCGTTCTATCAAGTTCTGCTTTCTCATTACATACTTCACTTTTGCATTTCTACATGCATGGCAGCCATTCCAATCATTTCTTGAAAGCCTTATTTCTATTTTACTTATTTCAGGAAAGCATTGTATCTTATCTGTTAAGGAGGATGATACATAACCTAAGATATACTGTGTTCACATTGGACTACAAGGAGGCATTGCTAGAGATACTCCACCCAGTTATGAGAAGGTATGGGGCAAGACAGTCGTCTTCTGGATCTAGAAATATTTCCCATTAAGCTGCCTAATGACCCTAGGATATTGGTGAGTCCTAACCATTTCTTAATAATGGATATTATGACTCATCCATCCATCCTGCCTTACTTTTCAATGCACCATTGAAAAGATAGGAAGCCATTTTAGTAACATACCCTAATATATCATAGCAATTTGACTTCTAATAGATTTTATTATTGCTTTTGATTCTTTTTTCTTTCAAGGATATTGATTTTGAGAGAACACTATTCTTGCAATTAGATACAACCGGTTTTTCACTATGTAATCATTTTTACTTTGTAACTTTTGCAGGAGACAAACTGCCTTAATATAACCTCTGATCTCTCTGAGTCATGTACAGATGTTAAAATAACAAGGACATAAATATGATACACAAGTTAGTGAATACAAAACAAGACTGTACCTACAATACGTTAAAGAAATTGCTCTATTGTCTGACTTGTCAAAACACTAAAACCTAAAACTGCTACATACTTGCACAAACACGGCACTTACAAAGCAGTTAGGTAACGAAGCCTAAGGTAACAGCTGGGTAACATGAAGTGCTCGTGTTTGGGGGTTTTTTAAGACATCTCGCAAACAGTCTACCAAGAAATGCAGCAGGCATCTTCACTGCAGTCTCAGACATCCATTTCTCAGCAAGCACATACTCCATCCTCTGCAAAAGTATTCTATAGAGAACATATTTCATGGTCTGTTTCTCTGTAAAAATTTACATAAACCCAGAAAGATTCTTCAGTTAGAAGGTGGTGCTTTACAAGGCTAGATCACTGTTTGTTCTATCAATAGTACTTGTTTAAGCATTACACTGTGAGCTGCTTTTCTTCTATTAACAATTTTGCTGCTGTTCTGCTCCTATTAAGCAGCTTCCCTAGTGATGCAGAAACGAGGCATTAAACCATGACAAGAAACGCTATTCTAATATTACCACAAAAATATATTATATTTACTATTCACAGGAGGAGAATCAGTATTTTTAGTTCTTCTGGAAAAAAAAAGTGTTAAAAAGCACACAGAATTTTATCAGTACCTTTTGCCACAATTAATGCTGATGGCTATATGTATAACCTAGTTTAAATGTCTGCTTTATTGTCATAATCTATGTCTCCCAGTCATAGATCTTTTTTTTTAATTCCAAATTATCTTTTCCTTTTGGTATACTTGGAGCAAGAAACTGACATTTCCTTTAGATAGCAGCAGGGTGGTACCAGTCCTCCTTTTTTTTTTTTTTTATGATCTACATGAAAACATGGTCATTATTGTAATATGGAGTTTGTTTTTAGTACACATAGAGTTCCCCCATGGTGTCCTTCAAACTGTAACTTGTAATTGTCAATGCCAGAGTAAATAGCAGCTTCCTGCCAGAGACTATAAGAACCTAAGCACAGCTACTGGTTAGTGCTCCAGAAAAGAAATGGTAATTTATCGTGATCCCATCAAAATTAAGTAGGACGTAAATGACACAAAGATGTCCGGCATAATTCAGGGCCCAAGCTATCTTGTTTTAGACACCTCCAATGTGCACATCAACTCTAGTATAAACACTGCCTCAAAACCTTTTTTAAGCAATAGCAGAAATTACCATAAAAACTTTCATATTTTAAAGTGATCATGGTCTTTTTCTGTCTGTGATTTAGATTAGCATCTTTTTTGAGAAAGCACCAGAAAAGCTGAACTGAGTCACAAAGAGCTATTCAAACCAACCCCAAACACCTTTGGAACAACACCGAAATCACTGTGCTCCTAGTCACCAAAAGCTGTCATAAAACAAAGCACCTATTCCTACAAGCCATTTTGTTTCTCTTTTCAGTCACAGGAACATAGTGACATAATTTTTTCTGCATGTATATCTTTTTGTGCTTCCAAGAGAAATAATAGCTTGTAGTGTCTACAGCATTTAAGACGCCAAATGCATACCTTCTTTCCTTAGAAACAAGCTTCTGCACCAGCACAGGTATCTGAAATACTTAAAACTATAAAACTGTCTTAGACCATTATTGATTTTACCGTGTATAAAGCAGCTGAAGCATTAGACAGCAGACATTCCTAGTCATAAACACTACAAGGTATCTCTGTATCTTCAGCAAATACATAATGCTGTTGTTAATATAGCAGATTATTCACTTTCAAATAGAAGTCCTGGAAGTGTCCTTGGTGTCTGCTTCTACATACTTCAGCTGCAATGACAATCAGAAGGGCAAGGCTACTACTACTTCTTACGACTTAATGCCATGTTAAGCACATACCTGAATAGTGCTGGGGACTTATCCTTGTAATTGCAGTTGCAAATCTGTCATATCTGGAAGCCTCTGGAACTTTTTGTAGCCTTATTAGACGTGAGAGAGCCAAGAAAGCTCAGTGGCACTGTGGTCATGAAAATCAGCTCAAAACAACTTAACTGACCGTATCACTTGTTTTACACTCATGGCTTTCCAAATTCTAATTTAAAAAACAAAAAACAAGCACAAACCACTCTAAAGTGTAATGGCTTTGTTTTAAATCACACACTGTATTGGGATTAGAAAACAATTATTATTCCTCTTTTAGGTAAGCAGATTATCATTCCACTAATTATTCTCAACAGAATAGAAGAGATGAGAAAATAATCTAAAACTTTTCCTGATGGAACTAAACTCATGACTAGGCTTAATAGGCTCATTATAATTATCAACAACTTTTGCTTCACCAGTTCCAGAAAGAATTGTTACTAGGATAACATTTGAAGCTGACTTTCCATATACAAAAATCCCGTTGGCTGCCCTCACTGTTGCACAAGTAAAGACGGAATCATCTCTCTGTAGTACTTCAGAAAGCAAGTTAATTTAAAAAAAATTTTTGTTATGATTAAGTGGTAGCATGTACGCAATTTGGGGAACTTTAGAAGCATCTAACCTGGGTAAAGAGATATCAGGAAAAATTTGGGTAATGGAGCAGACTACCCATATAAGTAGGGAAGGGTAATAACATTCTCAATGGCCCAGCTAGCACGGCAGCTCCATACAGCTGTCCCGCTGAAGGTATCTTTGCAGCTGGTGCTTCAGCAGCACAAAGCTTTGCATCTGCTATGCTGCCATCTAAAGGATCTGAAAAAAGGCGGAAGATTAGATTTTTCACGTGCTCTTTGGGAATTATGAACCAACTGGCACTTGACAATCCAAATTCTAGATTTTAATTAGAACTGCACTTGAAACCTGAGGGATATTTGTAAGCGTTGACTCAATGTAGTGGACTGGATCACCACCACCAGTAATGTAATACTTGTACTTCTAGAGATTTCATTACACGGGAATTATTGAACCAGTCTCTCTATAGTTAAAGAGGAGGAGTAAGAAATTATTTATGGACTGCATGATAATAATAATTAACACAGATCATAGAATCATAGAATGGTTTGGGTTGGAAGGGACCTTAAAGATCATCTAGTTCCAAACCCCCTGCCCTGGGCAGGGACACCTCCCACCAGCCCAGGTTGCTCCAAGCCCCGTCCAGCCTGGCCTTGAACCCTTCCAGGGATGGGGCAGCCACAGCTTCTCTGGGCAACCTGGGCCAGGGGCTCACTGTGAGAATTTTTTCCTAATATCTAATCTAAATCTACCTTCTTTCAGTTTGAAGCCATTAGCCCTTGTCCTGTGACTACATGCCCTTATAAAAAGTCCCTCTCCAGCTTTCTTGTAGGCCCCCTTCAGATACTGGAAGGATGCTATAAGGTCTCCCCGGAGCCTTCTCTTCTCCAGGCTGAACCCCCCCAACTCTCTCAGCCTGTCCTCACAGCAGAGGGGCTCCAGCCCTCCCAGCGTCTCCGGGGCCTCCTCTGGACCCACTCCAACAGGTCCATGTCCTTCCTGTGCTGAGGCCTCCAAAGCTGGACGCAGTACTCCAGGTGGGGTCTCACCAGAGCGTAGTATAAACAAGAGCCTCATGATACCCTTTTCCCATTCTATGACTAAGCAGCCATATCAAAGTCCTCTGTAGTCTACCTCTGCAATGACTTGAAATGAAATTGGAACTTGGTAATATAAATTAATGAAGTACAAAATCTTACTCACCGGGTGGGTTTTCCCAAGAAACGTATAATGCTAATTATAAAACTTAATTAATTACATTGTAATTTTTTGTAGTTTATCACAGTTTTATGTTTATACTTTGCTATCAGGTTTTTTAAAAATTATTTGTATTTCCTGCAACTACATTTTAATCTACATTTAACAAATAAAAAAAAAGATAAGAAAACAATAGTTTAGGTCCCAATAAGATTTTAATCTCGCAAATAGAATATGGAAAATTATGTAGTTTGTTTATATAAACTAAAAATCAATGATGGATTACAAAACAAAAAGCATAAAGTCTTAGAATTTATTCTATGTACTGTAAAGTGCTCCTAAAACATGATTATTCTAATGGTTACCTCTTGCATACAAAGAAGGAAAAGATATTTCCCAAAATCCTTGGTTTGTCCAGTCTACCTTTAAATAAGCAAAGGAAAATGTACTCATTTCTAAAGCCATATAAGTTATTCATTTGACAACAAGGCAATCAAATCAAAGCCTGGAACTAGACAATAATATTTGCAATTAATCCCAATTTCTTATTGAAAGTCATCATTTTGGGTAGCATTGATTGCAAAGCTTATAGTGAGGTTTATGGCTAGAATACCAGTAATAAAGATGAGCTGTTAAAAGAAATAAATAGAAAGAAGTAGATATAAGTAATTAAAAAGAAGAAATACGAATCAAAGCAGAAGAGGGACTGTTAAATGAAGTAAAACTTCCTATTAACAGATTATTTAAATTGTTTGTTTAACTATGGAGTTACCACAGTCATTATACATTGTATCAGCTGAAACCAGTCAGAATAGTATGAACAGTCTGGTGATTAAAGAACTGGAGTACAGTAAGGACAATTTCCTGTCTATCACAGGCTTTCTATATGATAGAAGTTTTTTATGAAGTCTTCTTCTGCCTGTGTTTCCAGCTTTAAAATGGAACCTGCTCGCAAGCCACACAAGAAGCTTTATGGAGATAAACTGTGTTTATGAAGTACTTGGATAATGTAGGGAAAAAGGTCAGGAGGAAAACTGATCAAGCCTTATTTTGAAAAAGTATTTCTTTAAACAAGCTAAGTCACTGCACTATTACTACAATAAGAAAAAACACCAATATGGCATTACAAAGCATTCCTGCCTTCTTAAAATCCACTGGAACAGTAGCTCTGAAATCTGCACATTTGTCTTCCTAAAGATAGAAATTAAACATATCCATCTAGAAACTGCATAAAAGTATACT
Source organism: Dromas ardeola (assembly GCA_013398915.1). NCBI lineage: Eukaryota > Metazoa > Chordata > Aves > Charadriiformes > Dromadidae > Dromas > Dromas ardeola. The sequence continues at coordinate 129,055 of VYZM01020465.1, forward strand.
TAAATTGAGACCGTATAAGCAAAGATCAGAGAAAATCTCCCAGTCACTGTTACCAGTGGACATGACACGGAGCAGCAAATTTAGGAAACAAAGATGATGTTTTACTATGGTGTTACTTGACCTACGACAGTAACTGCGCAAACTCCTGGCAGAAGTTTAGTATTTTTCCCCACACATTCCAGAGCAAATAGCAGGTACTGAATCATAACTACTTGAAGTCAGATATCCAAATCTCATTAGCTGGTATCAGGCTGTCAATTCTGCTCAGCCAGATCCCTGCAAATGAGAAGGTTTTATAAGGTACATTGTATGTATCAAGTGCTGAAAATAGCATGTATTTTCAGCAAAATATGCCAAAATTCACAACGGTTATTTCACTCATTCTATGGCTTATATTCTTCAGCAGAAATTAACTTTAAAGTACATAAAACAAAAGCGTTGATTTCCTTAGCATATTAATAGAAAGAGTACTTGTAGAGAGGTTTGCATGTGGAGGACAATGAAATGTGAAATATTCAATTCAGTTTTGTACTTTACGTGTAACCAAAGGTGACCTTAATCCACATTTATATATGCCACAGCATGAATTAACCAGCTGCCTTCCTCACGAGTGGGCAGAACAAGTTAAAGCAACCGGAAACATGGTTTGATTTATACTTTCTCCTGTAGTCACATTGAATAGCATCTGTACTGCCATGCATTTGGCTAGGATCCCTGCCATGTGTCCTGCCTGAGAACAGACTATTTGATCTAAAGAAAAATCATCCTCCTTCTTTTCCACTGATCGTAGAAAAGCTTTGATATTTTTTAACTGGAATTATATTTACTCAAATTATTAAAAAAACCCAGCCATTTCAGTGATTGTTGTTTGTGAAAACCAAAACATCCTGAAAAGATAGAAGACTTTGACATTTAAATAAAAAAACGTTTACTTAAAATAATTTCAAAATGTATCTTCATTAGTTTTTTTTAGATTGAACAACTTAATTTGAAAATGCAGCAATAAAATTTGTGATTTCATCCAAAAGTAGCATTTTAATTTAATTTTACACAGCTAAATTTCCAGGTTTTTTTAAAAACAATTGTTTAGAATTTTTATTTAACTGAATATAAGCTATTTGAACACCTCAAGTCCTTTTATGGCAAGTCTTAACTACATTAGAAAAATATGTTACTGTGACAAATAAACAGCTCACCAGAGTAGTTGACAGCACATGAATACGGACTGATGCGTTTTTCAGAGTGTAGTATTAATTGAAAAATAGGACTTCCAGAGTTTTCAATACTGTGTTCAGTGAGGATAATTTTAGAGGAATGTTTACAATATGAAGTAGCAGCAAACATTTAAAAATATTAGATACATATCAGTACTTGTCTGTCCCAAGTTACGAGTAATAAAAAGTAATAAAATACCATAGATAAAAGCCTAATTGAAAATTAGACCTCCTTAAACACAGTCAAGTTGAAAAGAATCACCTTATCTTCTACAAAATCCAAGTAAAACCTTTGTGATCGGAAGCTGTAATTACAAAGGCCAAATATATCTTTCCAGACAACCATGCGCATCCACATCTTGCATGCGCACATTTTATTCATCAAATGCATGTTTAGAGCTCTCATTCCACTGTAAGACTGTTGCTTATTTCGCTGCGTAAGAAGCCAACCAACCCTGCAGACTACAATAAGGCAGGAAAGCTGCAATGACTCCTAAGTCAACATAGCTCATTTGCCGAGGTCTTAAGAATAGTCTAGTTTGTGGCCAGCTGCTTTGTTCCTGTATTATTTTGTTTTGGAGGAATTCTCTCCTGGCTTGTTGCAGGCTTTTACAATAAATAAGATATGAAATGCAAAAGTTGGATACCTTTACCCTGAAAACTGGGTCAAAAGATAACTCTTTAAAGAAATGTTTAAAAAAACCCACCCTACAGAAACGCACAATGCGTTACCCAGGGCAAGGGGAAATATGGAGTGCCTTATCTCGTGTTAAATAAACTAAGCTGGTTAGAGCAGCAACACTCTGGAATTATTTATTAGGTGGAAATTATTGCCTGGTTGTGAAAAGAATACTTTAAATGTTGTGAAGTTTCTTGGAGAGAAGAAAACAGATAAACTCGGAGGTACGATGCTTCCGTTTATGTGAATGTAATGACACTGCTCTTGTAAATGTACTTCAAATGCAGGATGGATCATATATGAATTAAAGCTTGTACCTTCCTACTAAATAGTACAAAAAGGTCAGGTTGCATTCCCTTAACAACATACTAAAAATTGCAACAAGGAATGTGACTTGGACATGCTGGCCAGAAACTGAAAAAGGCTCATTTCAAAATTGTTGGGAGATTCACAGCTATTTATATTAAAAGATGACTCCAAGGCATGAGCAAATAAGGAAATGCGAGCACATTTCTACCATACCAGCTGTAAGCAGATGGGAGAGAATTAATTATCAAAAAGAGTTAAGTGTAAGATAGATTTTTGTTCCTGCAAAGGAACATCACATAAATTACCAGGGCAACGCATGAAGATTTCTAGGGTAAATGAAGTTAAAACAGTGCCCTGTTTGGATAAAATTAGGCTGTCTCAGAGTTTAAAATGGTATTTTTCCAAGGTTTATGAGTAATCAGTTGAAGAACGTTGGTGAGTCTGCTTGCCTCCAATTTCTTCTTAGCCTCTACAGATCATTGCACCTGAGAGTTTATCTCCCTTGGGAACTTATTATGCAGTAAATAAGGCTGTAAATTTATAGAGGACTCTGCACTTACTTCACTTGTGGACACTGTTAATGTGGCGTAAGAACCCTCTGTAACAGCTCACTCTCCTTTTTCAAAAGTGAACAACACTGAACATAGAGAATCTACATGGGGATCAGTATGGATCACTGAATGTGGTGTAATTTCCCATCTACATCTACTTCCCTGTGAACACAAACTTGTCTATGTAGAAAGAACAGTAGCCTTCCATCCCTATGTGCCAGAGCACTTGCTGCAGACACTCCTTACCTAGGCTCAGGTAAAGCCTGGAGCCTCCGCTAATCACTGCCACATGTGACACGATTAGCTTCCATTCTACTGTAGGTGTCAGCACTGCCCCTCATTATTAAAGAATCAAAACAAATATAAATCAATATAGAAGTAAATAAAAGCGTAAATAACAGGAACAATTACAAAATAGAAAATACTGCCCTCAGAGTTATATGCTGTTCTTCATGTTTTAGAAAACACTGCATACAGGCTACAGTGCTATTCCCAATAACCTATGAGTTTTTTCTGAATATTAATAGTAATAATGATAAACCACAGAAGTTTGAAGAGCTAAAGCACAGAATGGGAACTTAGTTGTTAAGTTCCACTGGTGCTTGAAGCAGACAAGGGAAGGTTTTATTTCTTTTCAGCAGCAAGTTGAAGGCAGATATTTAATAAATAAAGTAAATTAAATTTTAAAAAAATAAATTAATTAACAAAAACTAATAGATGCTTTTCTTGTGTTGCACTGAACAGAAAAGAAAATTTTACTTAGCGTTCCTATCAGAACTTCAACTGTATGGTGTGTTACAGACCATAACATAGCCTGAATAGGCCTTTGAATCTTGCATCCCTTGCTCTTGTACAATTCATTTCTTTTATTAAAGCATCAGCTTGCAAATGCATTAAGGAATTTCATTTTCTGTGGTGAGAAAAACAATGCAGCAGTAAGAGTTCTAAAACCAACAGTGCTTCTATCATTTATGGCTGCAGAGAAAAAAACAAAACAGAAAACGTAACAAGTTTCACAAGAACAAATGGAAAATTACCCAAAGCAAGCCATTCCCAAAATTCAATATTCATACAAAAAAAGAGCCTCATGATTCTTTCTATAGAGCCCTTCACTAAATTTGAATACAGAGAAACGACATTACCAAGAGCACATTCTTCTTTTGTATCTGTTGCAAGTGACCGAGTTGTGGAATCAAAGCCAGGAATCAGATTATTTTTTTTTTAATGTCTGGAAAAGTAGACTTTTCCAGGCAGTAAATGCTACTGTTTCAAGCTTATAAAGAAAATCAGAGAAACAGAGAAATAGAAAAAAGCAAAGCAGTACCATGTTAGCACTCCTCAATCTATATGACTTTATGAATTTAATAGCGATACCTGACCTTAAATTAAAGGATTTTTTCCCAGTATTTCAATATGCTGTATCAGTCTGAAAACAGAAAATGGTAACTCTCTGCACTGTGAAATAGGTACACACACGTCTACATGAGCTGAATTATTTGAGGATAATTCAACTCATCACATTATTTGTAGCATTTCTTAAAGCAGGATGTGAATATATTCAGCTGAAGGCTTTCCAATACAATTTGCAAGGAGTTATGAGAATTGGATGTATTTTTCCTTTTATAATATACACTCTATCACTTCTCCAAAGCTATTGCCATTCTGTAATGAATATTTCTGATTATTTATAACAGAGTAAGGGTCAGGGAGCATTAGAAATTGAACTCGGACAGAACAGAGCTGCATCCCAAGATACAATGCTGGCAGGCAAAGTCTGAGATTTCTTTCACTCTGTTGTTCGTGACCTCAGTCCTGACCCTTCTGTAAATGTGAGAGGTAAGTATGTCTGCTTCCAGCACAGTCCAAGGTCTTTGACAACCAAATATCAGGTAGCTGTACGTGACTGAATACGTCCATCTGCTGAGTCTGCTTTAAACCGCAATGCATAAACCTGTCATCTTGAATTTGAAGAGTGTTATTTTTCTCCCCCATCCCCAGAATTGATGGAATTAATTTTATCTTTGTTATCTTATGCTAATCATGCCTGTTACTCACCAGAAAATTATCAATTTCAAAATTGATAAATGTTGCAAAATAAATTCTGTGAATCGAGGAATCAATTCCAGTAGTAGCTAACAACACATACAACCTACAATAACATATACTATAATAGATGACCTTACTCCAAAGTAATGGGATAAGTGCAATAGTTATATATTTCTCAATATGATGTGCTGTCTGTGAGTATCTGCAATAAATTTTTACCTCAGGTCTACTTGCAAAGGAAAACTAAGTAGATATTGTTTTGTTTCGGATTGGAAAAAAGACTAAGTCAAACACCAACAAACAGAAAAACCCTAAAAAAAAACGTGGTTGCTGCACATTTCCTGTGACTTCTGCTTTGCAGTTGATCATTCATAACCTCAATAGGTACACTGAGGTGTCAGTCAAAGAAAATAAGACAGAAGGCATTAATAAAAAGAAAATTTGGTAGAAATTATTGGATTTTGTAAAAGCAAAGGAGCAGATTGTTACAGATTATTTAATAAGAGATATTTTCCAGAGTATTTTGTACAGTAGTAGAGTGATTTACAATTAGGAAATCCTGATTGTTTTCACTCTGTTGTTTCAAGATAAGCATCTGAACAACTTCTTCTTTTCCTTCCCATTGGTACTATTGTGATTGAAATTAAAGAAAAATCTGCATTTGAGATTTTCAGATAGGTCTATTTTAAATCAATATATTTTCTTTCACTTCAGGTGGCACTGAAGTTATCATTCTATGCTATTAGATTTGTGTTTAAACATATGTCAAATACACTGAAGGTACATTAAACACCAAAAGTAAACATTTTTCCCAAAATACCTTCCTAACTTTTGAGAAAGTTTCTTGATATAGGATAAATCATGGGAAATACTTGTATGATCTCTAATGAGTCTGTGTCAACATACATTTCTCATTCCCTATTTTAGCTAACATTTCCCCCTCCTTTTTTTAAAAAACTCTTTAACAAATCACAAACAGCATAGTTAAAAAAGGGAATTGATATGACAAATGTTATAGTACACATACAACCTATTCCATTAAGTTCTATCTGAAAGCAATTCCTACCTAGTCTGGAAACAAAGACAAAATCACTATTATTACTCTTTGGTGCAGGGAAGCCTAATCATTTCTTCAAATTCATGTAGTCAGCAAAGTTGTATTCTAGTGTTAAACTGATTAATGCAAAGCTACTACTATAATGAAAACTGTAAAACAAACAAAAAGGCTGTTTTGCTACCTAGTCCTGTTCCGTTCTATTCATGACCACCTCTTTAAGTCCCAATGTATTAATCCTCCCCTCGCAATTCTTTTGCTATGGTGACAATATTCAGAATATCACCTATGGAGTCAGACAAAGGGTACCTGGGGTGCACCACTCAATTGAGGTACAAAAAAACCTGATCAAACAACTACAGAATTAAATAAATCACTTTTGAGGACTATTTCATTTGCTGCTCGGAGAAAAAAGAAAAGCTACTTCCTCCCATTCTCAAGAACTTTTAAGATGAGCAGAATCTCTACTGGCAAAAAGGTTAAGTCAGATAAACATTGTTTTATTTAAGTCATTATAAAAAATAGTTTTCTTTGTAGAGATACACAACTGTCAGATATCCTACTGAGCCTTCCATATTCCAGACAACATAATTTTAAAATTACAAGCTCTGAAATCAGTCAGAAGATCTTCCAAAAACACTGAGCGGTCAAAACATAAGACTGAAATTAGCTCTACAAAGAAAAGCCAAATAAAAAATACTTTGTAATGGTAGACTTGATAAATGGTTCATGAGGAACTGTAAAATAACCCACAGGACACTCCAGGTTGCTGCAAAAACATACAATGCTGCATTCGCCCTTTGAGTCCACACTGTGACATAGATTCAAGTTTGATATTTACAGTTTCTTCTTGTAATTCCTTATCATACATAATAATTTGAGAGATCAGGATTTGCAGTGGCACCAACATCTTCCTGCCAGTCTGGACACTGACTGGAGAACTTCTACATCTTACGATTAAAAGTCTCTTGGCAAACGTTGGAACTGATACAAATTGCCATCTATCCTATTACTTCTGATATTTCTATAGCTAGGAAAGTTTATCTGTGCTTGTATGTTCTGATGGGAAATAGCTCTTCATGAGCATTTTGTTTTTAAATTATTTGGCTATTTCAAAATTAGTGAATGCATTCTTATATATATAAAAATCATAATTAATGCTACAAGCATAGTACTCAAGGAAAAGATTAGAGGAGTCTTTAGAGATTTATCATAGTTATCAGATCTTGTGAGTTACAAAGTATTAGGAACTAAATCCATAACATACATGGGTTTTGCCGTGAGCATTTTTAACGGGTTAAAAGACATTTCACAGACAAAAGCAATTAGTGACTATGTTCAGAAATTGGTAACACCATCTTGATATGGAGCTGAAGATGCCAGAGGGTTCAATTTGAATCTTTTTGATGTTTTGAATTTTAGTTAATGATAAATCTCTTTCTGCAGAAGTTCGGCATCTATCTATATTCAGACAGTAAAATTATGTCCTCTTCAAACACCCCCCACCCCTTCTTTCTAAGCATTATGGATAGTTACTAAAATCAGGAAGTATGATTTTTTAAATGTTAATGATAAATATGACAGAAAAGTGTATTAATTCTGTGCTAAGGTCCAGAGAATGAAAAGCCTATAGAAAAAGTGAAAAACTGTAACTATTTGTACATAGACATATCTTTAAGCTATTGAGGGGAAGTTCTGGAATGCAATTTTGTGTTCAAACCTTTTCTCATCGTATGTTAAGCCTTTCTTAATCCAGGTCGCCCTTCTAGATTATAAAAAGCAGTCTAATAACACATACATACTTTTCTATACAACATGCCTTAAAAACATTAAGCTATTAAGAAAAATAGCGTCCATACCTCTGCAGAACGTGTATTCAATTGGTAAAAAATTGAGCTATTTGAAAACACTCTTGCCAGCATGAGGCAGCTGGGAGGAAGGAGGGAAGCTCGCTGTGTTTGCAGCAATTCCCACTCTGTCCGCAGCACAGGCTGGACGGTGGTGGGCAAAGCCTCCTGGCCAACGGGCCTGGAGGGCCACAGGCCCAGAACTTACAACGTAGAAACCTTTGCAGTCCAAGTGGTTTACATTTTTCGAATTTGGGAGCTGGTTAAGGGGTTGTGCTCACTACCTGCAACCTGCTGAAATCAGTAGTTTCAGCAAGATGGCAATTTTGAAAATATGGAGGTAATTTATTTGTTAAACTACAACACGAGGGGAGTAAAATCTAATAAATACAAGCAGAAACTCCATCCATGTGTCCTTGTAGTGTGAAGTGCACGCGCATGTGTGTGTGCAACTGTCTGGCACTCAAACTGCTGTGTAAATAACGTTTTAGTTAGAATTTGAAGAATCTTTTATATCTTACTATAAACCAATAAACTCATAAAAGGAATCCCACAAGGCCCAGCCTCTTGCATGACTTCCTTGAACGAAGTTTCTCCAAAATAAACTGTAATAATATTATAGATGATAATAACTGACATACATGCTTTCAAATAAGGGAATTCTGGCATAAAGTTCTCTGTGTATAAACACACACTTAAGTCAGAAACTGATATTCTCTGTATGCTTCACAATTATGTAAAGTACCTACGTAACCTGCTAAACTGAGACTTTAGAATGGGGGGTGAAAAGTAGGAAATATCTGTGAAGACCATACATCTGAAGACCTCAGAAAAATATTTTGAAGAGACTAAATTTTGTTATTTTCAACAAGAATGCCAGTGCCAGCCTCAAACAAGCTTTTAAAATAGTCACTTTCCTTCCAGAATTGCATACTGAAAGGCAAAGAGCATTTTGGTTTCTATCTGTAAAAAAACTAAATACAATAGAGAAAAAGGCAACTTCATACTTCAGGTTGTTGTGCCAAACTCCAGAAACCAAAATGAACAGCTTCTTTGTAAAAAGGTTAGTGCTTGCAGTGATTACATCCTCTACTGCTGGTACATGAATCTTTGAATATTAAATGATTTTTGTCTATCAGGCCTTTCCTTGCAAACAAATTACTAAAGAGTTATGACTGCAAGTGGATTAGGAAATGACACGCAGGACCTTGTGTCTGCATGGATTATACAGGTACATCCGCCAATGCCTTTTCACAGTACTGTCTTTAGTTTAATGTTCAGATATACAAATATAATTCACCAAGCTATCATTTTTTGGTAAACTGCACTTTGCAGACAGTGCAGAGCGATTTGATGTCTCTCAAGGTGGATAATAGCATGAATAATTCATTAAGCTCACTGGAGTTAATGTTGTTGTACTCAAGGTTAAGTATTCCCCCATCTCCATATAAGGAATTACTTGATTGCTTACCTTAAAAATGAACTTTCTTTAAAAAAGCCATTGTATAAATAATAGGATATGTCTGACCGCCATAATTTGTAAACTAATCCATCAAGGTACCAGCAAATAACGATATACTGAATAACCTTACATTTTTTTTTCAGTTATCTTACAATTCATTATAACAAACACGCCCATTCAGTAAAAATGTCTTTGTTCTGAGACATTTTTTGTTCCTTACAGTACCGCTGCCAATGATAAAGGTGATTTTATTTATTAAGGACTATAATAAAAAAATTAAAAGCAAAATTAAGGGACTATGTCCAGATTGGTCATGAGCTTAATAAAGACTAATAAAACTCCCAACAGTAAAGCCATGTGCTATTTAGTCAAAATCACAAATAAACTGTAGCGTTGAGATTATCCTTGGGCAAACTGGGGGGAAAAAAAAAAAAAACCTCTAAGAAGCAAGGCCATGGAAACAAGCCAAGTTGTTTGGCTGGTGGTCGATTTAATTAAAAGCAGCAGCCAGACAGCTAGCTACGATCAGCTGCAGCTCAGTAAATGGTTTCACCGTGTCCTCTATGAGCAAGTCCTTCTGCATGGCATGATCGAATCCTGCAGAACAAAAAGTACTTTCTGACAAGTTCAGCCTTCACCTCTAGCTAATAACTCGCTGATCAAACTCCCAGTGAGCCCAGTAGGAAACAAGGATTATGTTGAAACACTCTGAAGGGACTCAGCATCTTAAAGACAGATCCCTTGGCCTCTCCAAGTGATAACGTAATGCAGATTATCCGGAAGAGGACATTTCCACAGCACACTATAAGAAACTCACTTCAGTATTGCATGGACACAAGTTACCTCAGACTGTCGGATTCTTCAGTAACTCTCAGTCTGGAGGACATATTAAAAGATCACTTATGTATGTGTTTAATTACTTGCCTGGCTATAAAAGCTGGTTCAGAGGCACAGTTAAGCGGAGGGTGAAACTGCTGCTGCAAGATGAGGGTTCAGAGGCACGCCTGCACTACAGCGTGCCCCGCTCCAGAATATGGATGCTCTCCCTAATCACACTGACAGAACAGACATAACTTGATAGCACCACTGAATGTTTATTTATTATTAATGCACTGAAGGTGGTAAACAATTGTGAGAAACTATTTCAGTTTTATTGCATTCTACCGGTATATTTTGAGGGTTTACCGTAAATGATATTTACTGGGTTTCTACCACTGCAGCGGTCCTGCCTATTTAGCTGACTTCCAGCTCTCTTATTTCTTGCTTCAACAAATGATAACAAATAATTAATTTGTCTGCAGATGACATTTACTTACAGCATAAAGCAGAAAGCTACACTAAAGAAAATGGTAATACAATAGCTTAAACAAGCCTAAGTGCCAGCCACCAGGCACTGTCATTGGTAAAATAAATTAGCGAGATTTCTGTTCTGCTGATGAAATAATAGTCCACACTATGAAAACTGCACTCATAAAGCAATACTGAACTCCAAAGAAAGCTTCACTTAACAAGTCTAGGGAGCTGAAAACATAAACATTCACCAATTATCCTTTATTCACATTTAACAAATAGTAAATTCCTTGCGGGGAATTGTACCAAGAGAGTATGATTTCCTAACGTTAGCAAAGGCACAGGACAAGTGTCTAACTGGGGATTTCACAGCATTCAGGTGAAAAAGAAAACGTGTGTAAAAATTTATTATTATGGAAGAAAGACAATGACTTCTCCAAAAACTGCTAACCAACAAAGTCAGGAACTCTTCCTTTTCAACGTGTGAATGCACAGATTCTTTTTTTCCCACAAAACATGCATACGGTCTGCATACTCTAGAAAGTTCGGAAGAATCTAACTTGAAAGTGTAGATACCAGTTTCAGAATTCCAGCAGGCAGACTGAAAAGTAACAGGTTACATTTATTTCATCTTGAATCACAAATATAGAGTAATAACCACAGATTAATTTAAATCCTTATGTACGTACCTAACACAGCAACCGTTGCATGGACACAAAACCCATTAAAAGAGACAACAGGTTTGCACCTCTTGACTCCCATTCAGAGACCTTACCTAGAATTCCTTATAACTAAAACTAATTACCCATGCTGAATGAATAACAGTATTTTCTCATACTGAAGAAAGATTAATATATATCTGTGTTTTCCACGTTACTTCAGGACCATTTTAATCGCAAGTATAAGGAGATAAAGTACAGCATCATGTGCTTGTCTCTGTGAGCATACTGGAGAAAATTTCACAAGTAAGAAGGTACTTGCATGCCGTAATAAAACTAAGCCAAAACCAAACCGAGCAAATTAAGATTTATAGGAGAAGAGTGGCTATGGGTCCCTGGCAAGCCATATAGCTCTCAAGTCCAATTTTCGTTGTCACCTTTACTACTCAGATTGCACCGTAAATGATTTTATAATGCTGGCAGTAATGTTGTGCCTAGCTAACATTTGCAGTTGGACACTAAGTTCAGTCAATTGCTGATGTTTCTTGCCAAAACCCAGGAAAATGTTCTCCATGGCTGTTATTCCAGAAACTTTCCGAACTACTTCAGATGAGTGGGTTTGATGATCTTTTTTGACTACATTTTTTATGAAATGCATCTTTTCCACCTATAAATCCTACATATATATATATATCTTTTCCTTAAGATTATTTTGGTCTCAGACATCAGTGATAGCATACAGCAATCACACCAGGACGTTTATGAAGGCAGACGTGCCATTGCTGGATTAATGTTTCAGAATAATGAGAATGACTGATGTCAAACAACAGATTGGCAAAATGAAAAATGTCAGCATTGCTTTGAAAAATACATGTGAAGAATTATTTCTTTATTCATTTCTATTTGTAGGACTATTCTTAGCATTTTCTTACGTTCAACTTCTGGAATTGCAGGTTTAAACTTACTTCAAATCTCCATCACTTCCATGATTTCATTTCAAAATTTAGTTATTGAGTGTAGACTGGCAGAAAGGTGGGGTTTTTTTATTAATGAATTGCTTAATACTTGCTCCTAAAACAAAACGTCCCTTAAAAAAATATTATCTTTTCATAACTGCTAGGAAAATTCCAACTCTTAAATATGCGAACAACAGAAATTGAATAAAGCTCCTTAAAATTTAATAACCTTTTCTTACATTACCTTGCTATAAACATCATTTGAAGTTGGCTATCTAGGAAATTATTTAATTATGACAAACATTTATGATGAAAGCTTAAAAATATAAACATGAAGAGAATATTGGAGAAAAATAGACATATTGACCTCTAAAACTAATTTCTGAAAATCCCTGTCATTTTCATTGCTTGACAACCCTCCTATAAATAACTACCTGAAAATTTTCTCATGATGTAACACCATTTTCATACTTTCATAACTCATTTATCAGACTTCAACCTAGCAATATTTATGATACTTTATTAGTGTCTCATAAAAACAAATGAAAACTTATTAAACTATTTTTTTTTTCTCATTTGAGAGAGTATGGAAAAAAAATCTGAAAGAGCACCAAGGACAAACCAGCGACACTATTTTTTCTTACTTGCCCTGTCTTAAAAAAGAGATCTTGTTTTAACTTATCATTCATATTGATGGATGGACAGGAGGCTATGTATCCTGCCTACAGACTGAGAAGACAGTAAAGTGTCTACTATATTTTCTAGTCCAAAACCCAACATATCTCTCTGTATTACATCAAGATACAGGGCTAAAGGGGCATTTACAATAAAGACACAGTATCAAACATCATGTAATGGGGAAAACTTTCATATATGCTTCCATAATATCCTTATTTGTGAATATGGATCAGATACGAAGGACATGGGCTAAATAAAGTTCTCAGAGATGCTGACAGGATGTCATCCTGCCCACTTGTGCAGTCTAGTTTATTTTCTGGAAAAATAAATAATTTTGCACTTCCTTGCTTAATCCTGCTGAAAAACCATTTCATTGTCACATTATGCAGGATTTATGAATATTTCTAATATGACAAAACTACAGATTCTTTCATTACCGCTTTTTAGCTATCTGGAAGGCTTGTCACAGTCTTGCCAGGTTTTCAGATACTGTTTTTCATTTAGCATGTGTAGCCTGTTTACCATGTTTGTTAGCCACAATGTTGCTATTTCTCTATTAAGTGAAACAACTATCAGATAATATATACATACTTTTACTATTTTGAACATGGAAAGAATGTATCTCACTTTTATCAATACATCACATTTCTAGCAACACATTAATATTTCCTTTAATATAGATTGTTATCTGTATCTAATACCTATTTTATAGTTGGTGCAGAGACAGATTTTAAATTTCCAGTTCTCACAAGATCAATAGCTATTCAGTCAGCTTCACACTGAAAGAGTTTTATCTATAGCCTTTTTAATACCTTCCCTCATTTGGCTTATTAGAATTTCCTAATCTTTAAAGAAAAACAACCCCCTCTCCCTCCCCAAACCTTCAATAATTTAACTTTCCTGAAAACATTTTATATTTTCAAAGAAAACAAACAGAAAATGCAAAGAGGCACAAAGAGCAGAAAAACATCACTTTCACCTCCACGTATGAGACATGTGTATGGTATCTATTGCACTTACTGCATAATAATACCTCCGTATGAATAAATGAAATCTCTGCAATGATTATGTGTTATTCATAAGCACATCATTTATAATATTCTGCAGAGATACTGTGAAAGTTTTTCACATTGAGGGTCTCTAATCTCAGCCTCTCTTCCCTTTTCTTCTAATTTCATGGATTTTACAGAACCAGAAGAGATGGCTTGGGAAATCATGTTTTCCATGGACATTTGCGCTGTTTTCTCCAAGTCAGACAACTCCAAGCCTGTATTCACCAAAAGCAGCAGCGACCTTAGTGACTGTGCTGCTACTGGAGTCTCAGAGAAACAGTTGGAACGATCTATTGTCTGGAATGCTCTTAGACTATATGTTCTATGAAACATTTTGAAAGTCTTGATATATAATGCAGTTCTGTAAAATACTTATTTTTCAAGATAAGTCAACCTCTATATGTTCCTTAAAATACATATACACATACATAAACTGAAGTGTATGTGTAGCAGAGAAATAGATTAAAGTTTAATCCATTAAGTTTAAATTTCTAAAACATATTCTGCAGAGACTGAGAAACTATTATGCATTACTAATGAAAAAAGGAAAAACAAAAGTTGAATAAAGGTCAGTTAGAAGAGATGAAAAGTTTTTGGTTTTCTTATCTTTAATCTATCTGCTGTTCTAAGGCAGATAAACCTATTTAATCAAAGATAACAAGACTATTAATGTTTGTTACCGGGAGAAACTAAACTCAGTAGCTCCAGACTGAAATGTCCTATATTGGACTGGTAAAATAGCTACTGAGTTTATAAATTAGTGGTGTCAGAGGGGGGGAAGGTTCTTTAATTTTTAACCTGATATTTTCCTCTTAATTTTGTTCCCGGTATTATTATTGGAGAGTTGTTACATTTTTAACAAACTTCTCCATTCAAAACAAACAAACAAACTTCCTTTCTGTGTCTTTACACTTGCTACTTTGTGATATTTCCATGGAGAAGTGCAGTCAAAACACAAACCCTTCCTGAGCAAGTTCACTGGACAGACGGAATGCAGTGGGGTCAAAAGATTCATCTTCAACACAAGTTATCTAATTTTTTTTCATCAGTTGCTGAACTTGTTTCTCTTTGTTTTATGCTGAAAGTATAACACCACATTATTAGATTGGCATAGGAAAAAGATACATGCACAAACTATATATAATGTATGTTTACAGTATACTTCTTTTCAGCTCTCCTGTCTTGAAAGCAGTACAGTCTCAAGTGGAACATGAATATCTTACAAGTGAAGCACTGAGATTACATTTATTATTAACCAACTTTTCCTTCAGGTTTTCAGTATTTTTATCAGACACGTTTCATTGTTGCAAGGCTTGATTGTTATTTTATGACTAGACTTAAAAATTGCACGATTCATATTTTTGTCTCGTATTTTAACATGCATCAGAAAGAGTGACTTTTTTTTTTTTTCATATGAAGTTATTTATATGGTGGCAAAGATGCGATTTGACAGCACGATCCAAAACCAAAGGGGCAGTGGATCGTGCCCTGTCAACCCCGCACAGGAAGGTATCTTCATCCCGCATCACACCATGCAGAAGTCTCACCTCATTAAGTCTGGCAAGGGAGAATACCCAAACAGGTGTTTTCTTCCCTGTTTTTAAAGAAGTCATGCAAAAATATCTACTCCGGAGGTGCATAAATTTTTCATCATTACAGTGTGTGGACAGGGATGCCAGTACCAGTACCGCATCTGGGAGAGAGAGCCCAGCCATGCTGGATGAGCAGTCCTCATTCATTAGGGAGAGAAAAGGGAGTCCAGCTCTTAGCATTTAATGAAAAAAACGCTGGATCACTTTCAGCCTTCCTTGCTGGAGGTTCTCGCCAAGATATTTGAACCAAAGAATCCATTCACTGAATGACAGAGGGTATAAGAGTGCTGTAAAAACTAGAACCTTTGTAACGCAAATGTTGCAAATGTTTTGTCACAAAAAATTAACAACTTGCTTACAATTCTCTTCTGGGCTCTCTTTCTCCCATCAATGAAAATGAACAGAAATTATGAAAGGAATAATCTGATGAAAAATTCACCCAATGCTTAGAAATGAACCCCCAAATAAACAATTTGATTTATGAAAGACTGTTGGAAATCATTACAGTTCTAGAACACTTGTCACAGAGTTGCTAACGTTTAGCCTCCTTAACAGCATCTGGTATAAGAAAAGGAGGGAAAATATTCAGCATGGTATCAGCCTTTTTTCTAGGACAATAATTAAGCCAAAGACAATATTAAGCAGATTTACTGCAAAACAGTGTGCTCCTCTATTCATACAAATGGCATGTGCTCAGCTTTTGAGCTGCAATGCCAATGTGAAGTTCGGCAGATTTTTGAGGGTAAATATTTTAATAGTTCTTACACAAGGTGGGGGGGGGAATCAGATAAAAAGCATAGGACAACTTGTTTTATAAAAGGAATTTTTATCTACACTATTCAGAGCAGGCTGTGAAATTATATTGCCAAGTATTAAAATTTTCAGTGACATTTTGCTACAAATGAAGAGTAAACAACGTATCGGCTTCAGGAAATACACAGTTAAAATGCCACTAATTAATGGGGAGAGGACTTTGTTGGGCAGTTAAATTCAAGCATCACCCAAAAAATCAGATGCTGGAAGTTGGTATCGTCCGAGAGACACCAGCCTGTGCTGCCATGCGGCTCCCGCAGCCGCTGCAGGCAGAGCTGCTGCAAAGCCAAATCACGGCGCAAACTCCACGTAGCCTCTACGTACCCGCCGGGCTGACATTACAGATAACTTTTCTGAATACTCACTCTATACGTTATGCAGAGTATTATAATTATATTTTTATAGCTGCTGGATAGGCATGGATAAGAGTTTCTGCAAGATTGCTTTCCCATTTGTGTACAGAAAAATATTGTCACAACTACACCATTAAAAACAGTTCAATTATAAAGATCTAGCAAACAAAAGTTCTTGGCTAAACACATATAAAGAGGCATTACAATTCAGTATAATAGCGGTTGTTTACAGAATTTATTTTTAAAAGGTGTTAGGGAATTGGGATTTAGGTCAGTAAAAAAGCAATGTGTGTAACTATAATGAAATATCTTCCATTTTTTAAACTTTTTCAGACTGGATTTCAATGATAATTTCAACAAAATTCAGTGACTAAAACCAGTGCAACCATTTGTATTTACCCCTTTTTATGGCTGTTTATACTGGGAAAATTAAGCCTCACAAAAGAAGCCCAAAAACACGACTCTGGTGTTTGCTCTGTTAGATATTATCTGTGGACAAAGCTTTGCTTATCTCCAGGTCTCCTCTGCTCTTCTGATTGCAATCTCATTTCACTTGTCCTTGGGATCTCATGTCTGCTACGACCTCCAGCTTGTTAAATATTCAGCAGAAAGTTTATGGACTTTCCCATAACCTTGATTAAAAGCCTATGGGGAACCTGAATGCTGAAAATAAGCCCTTTATTTGAAAAGAAACTTGAGTACACTGTGCTGATTTCTGTTTCGCTAATAGTATTTATAATCAGCAGTCACTGGCACAGAGTTGAGGCCAGAGGAAAGAATGATGATTCAATCCCACCTGTATAATAATTATTGTATTATCATGCCAAATCAGGATTTTATAGCAGAGCTTAATTCAACTAAGTGGAATTTGTGGGAGCAGTGCTGAGAGGGAGTGGGAAGTAAATGCTATAAAAAATTGGTCTTTCAAAGAAAACGGAGAAATAGTAGTTACAGAACTTTCTATCTTTGCCCCCCTTCAAGGAGGAGCCCTATCACTGTTTTGAAGATGTGAGTCTTGGGTAACTCCATCTCTGAACCCAAAGGATTGTTGCGGTCCTGCTCCCTCGGCACTCCCGGCCAGCGTCCAGGCTGGTGGCTCGCCAGTGACTTGGGTATGTTTCCACACCTCAAACTCTGCAGGCTCTCTGTGTCCACCACTTCTTTTTTCAGGCAAACATTACAGGAAAACAAGCAAACGCCCCAATTTTCCAGGGCCTTTTTTTCTTGCTGTGAGAACAATTAAAATACAGAGCCAGATGAAAAGAAGCTCAACGTACTCCAGGAAGTGGCTGAGTTTCCCCATTACTGTTGAGCATCTTTAGGCACTGGTAAGTTATTTAGATAGTAAAGAGACCCCCACCCCCTCAATAATTTAGTTTGTCATTGCCTCTGTTTCTATTCTTGGTCTTTTGTTCCTCTTTCAATAATGGACAGAGATCTTTTCTTTTATAATTGTCGGGTGATTAAAGACCCATCAGGTAATTTTGAGCTTAACTATTATATCCTTCCTGCTTTAGGCTTCAAAATAATTTGTTCTGAGTGATAGTCCTATTTCTGATCAAGACAAACTCACTAAATGGAAGATGTCAAATTTTATTGTGCCTTTACAACTATATCTGTACAAGATGCAGTAATTTTCTTCATCAGCGTTTGGAAATTATCTCAATATGGGAGGAAAAGACAGCGTAAAAGGCAAGTAGTGTCAAAAATTAAAACTGTGTTTAAGCCTTAAGTAGAGCTACTGCAGGGGATCCTATACTGTCAAACACAATTCTCAATCACACGTCAAGAGATTTGCCACATGATACTAGGAGGGTTTCACGAAGACAGGAGACTAACATGAACGGTGTAACAAAAAAATCAAACCAGCCTTTTCACAATAAATTAGATAAAACATAATACTTAACATTTCGGTAAGTCTTTTTGTTCATAAAAGCACTTTACAGCTATTCATCAGCACTTTATTTTTAATTCTCCCTCAATTATATAACAACAGGAGGATGAGCAAGATACAAATTCTAACTCTGGCCCAAGGCTAAAGAAGGAAATAAGAGAAATATTATTAACCTCAGGAAATCCTGCCTCTTCATCAGATTTGATTACCATAGATCACAATACTTGCAAGAAACTCTATAATAAAATAGAAAACATAAGTTGTTTTTCCTTATTACTATCTTATATTTAATTACCCTTGAACTGATGTGACTTTGTATAAAGTTATGTTTGTTATATACAATTGCAAAGATGCATACAGATTATATTAAACTATAATCATACCAACACAGGATCATTTCCTGAGTGGATTATCCATGTGTTCCATTGATTGGGATCCTCGAATAAGATGCAAACCACTAGAGAGCTTTAAACAGCTATATTCTTTCTAAAGTACTCTTTAATTAATGTTGTCTAGAGCACTAATTATGAAGGCTTGTAAAGCCTAAAGACTGAAAACACTTATGCACCTACTTAACTTTGCTCATTCAGGGTAGACCCACTGAATTCATTGGAACTGCTCAGAGTATGTAGTTTAACTAAAGAATGCACATTGACTGTTGCAAGTTAAAAGCTGAACAGAGAGCGCAGCATTGCACACTTGGATCCATGGTGGACTTCAAAGCATTTTGCTCTTTGTTATTTCCAATTACAGGACTGTCTTCCACGGGCCTATTTGTCTTTCCCCAACAAAGCCTGGAACTGCTCCCCGATAATCTCTCTGATAAAGTGTTGAATTAAGCAAAACCGAGCCATGAGTCAGTGAGGTATGAGATGTATGCATCTGCATATACATATGTCTAGATGCACACATAATTTGTCCACATTATGAAGGCAGATAAATATGCATGTATGTGCATATATACAAGTATATCTACTACACAGTGAAAAATATTGACATGAGAACAGAAGCCAAATTATTATCTACTGTCAATGGAAAACTCCTAAACCTCTTTAAAAATAGAATACTCGTGTTTCTATTTCATTTATTTTAACATTATAAACCATTTTTATTTTGCTAAACAGATTTCCATTTGTTTAATTAACAGCTGCAAACAGAGAAAACTTTTAAAATGATTACCAAGCTTGTCATTTGTAAGCAGCCGTTCAAGCTTTTGTTATTTTCTCCCTCCACTTCGGCTATATCCATTACACATACATGCTTTGGAACTGGGACTAACAGCTGTTAAAGAATTCCCACTAACATTGCGGTTCTTTTTATAAAAGATTTTTCTGAAATTTCCACACCTTACTCAAAAGAAAAGACCCCGATTTGAGCAAGGAAGTGGGACATCACATGCCTCAATTATATTTCACTTATATATTTCAGCCTCCTCATATTCTCATCAATCCTTTCTCATTTTTGGCCTGGATGTACAGCCTCTGGTGCACATGGGCTGCCTGGTCAGCCAGTTGGCAAAGATCAAACATATTTTCTTGTCTCAGCTGTTGGCAGGTCCAACAAGTGGCTTTGGAGGCAGTGCTTGGCCAAGTGGGCATACAGGTCTGCTTTGCAGATTTGTTAGAAATATGTAGCTAAATTCCATCGTCACATCCCAGTCCCATTCCTCTGCCCGGCAAAACTAGATTGTCTGCGCATTATCCCAAAGTTCACCGACTGCCAACTGTGCCAGCGCCAGCTGGAGCATTTATCTCCAGAAACATCTCCACTGTTCTCCCCAGCTCTCTGTGTCAGAACCAAGGAAGTGGTGAGGAGCAAGAGGAGCACTAGTCTTTATTCAGACCAGACTTTAAACCTTATTTAAAGTTCAATATTCAATATTCAATAACTGCAGCATCGATTAAAGGTTTAAAATAAAAACTGAGAGGCTGCTCATTCAAACCACACTGTCCATCCTACGACTAAACAAGCAAAATGTTTTGTAGAAAAATAAGATTTGACCCAAAGATCAACTGAATATCATGCAGCATATGCAAAAGACACCAAATTAAAACTACATAGGAAGTCTTGATTCTCATTTTACTCTCTTCTGCATGTTTGGCTTTGAAACCTTAACAGACTCAAAATGTAAATCACGGGCATACTACTAATAATCGTGTAATTCAGGCTTAATGCAGAACCCTGGTACACCCTTCCATCTTTGTGAAATGAACAACTAGATAATGAAAAGCCAAACCAAACAACTTGAATATGTCAAAAAAGTAACATCTTTCACATTTAAAAGCACACTGGAAGAAGGGTATCTGACTCATCAGAGAATTCATCTACAATTCATTCAACACACTGTGTCGTTTATGGAACTATGCCATTACTAAATAAAAGCACACAGTGCAAAGGCATCATTGGTTCAGATGGATACATTTTCCTTCCCCTGCGCCATATTACTTATGCTTACTGCATTAAGGCAAGACACCAAGTTCTTCAATGGAAATTTTGTATGTGCTCACAGATTTAAGCTAGCCTAAGACACCGTCGTGTAGTACGTTTTACACGGATTTGAACAGTTCCCACAATAAGGAACACTTTTGCGTCAACTTTGGCTTTAATCATAGATGGTTCTCACTGACAGGAGACCCTGAAAACCACATAACAGCAATACAAAGTGTGGGAAGTAACACAGTTACGTACATGTTGTATTATATATGCCATACAATTTCTAGATCATCTGGGTTTTTTCATACAGTTTTTGGGGAATGCGAGGGAATAAAGCCACTCTGTCAACAGCTGGTGTCAGATACCACACTGATGGATCCGTAATATAAACCTACGGATGCAGATAAACACTCTTCACTCTCAGTGGAGACACACCAAAAAGCAGTTGCTGCAAGATGAAAGACGCAACTTCGAACTTCCATACCCAATTGCACTAAATACGTGCAACTCTTTGAACAGAGTGTAATGCTATGAAATAAGGTTATCCTACTGCCAAAGACTGCCTTATCCACATGGAACAGAATTTGAGCTTCCACGAAAAACACACTTTTTTTTATAATTTTAACATGCACCCATGATTTAGCCATAGTGCATTTCTCATTGTATAGAGTACTCCAAGATAATTTAAAAAATAAATAAATAAAAATAATCCATTGTATAAACAGACTATTTAATTGCTCCCAGCGGTGTTCTGCCTGTACAGTATATTCATCAATCCATCTCACGCACTCTCTTTTTCTGTAACAAAGAAGTCATTATGAAACATATGATACTTGTGGTGCTGTTACGACAACAGCATCAATACAAGGCCCTTCAATCATCTTAACAGTAAGACCTTGAAAAATTAACTGGTGTGGATTTGATAACAAGGCAATCCATAAAATCTTGTCTTGATCTTGCAGTCCTAGTCTAAAGCCTGTATTGCTTGCTCAGTGTTACTGATTTCACTAACGTACACTGGCAAAATACAGAAAGAATTCATTTATGAGGTCATACGAATTTTATGGAAAGTTAGAGACAGCCTGTATGGAGTAGTACAACAAGTGGAATGATATATAAAGGTTAGACTACAAAACAGTTAGTCTGTGAATACATGGCCAAATCACACTATGGAGAGAGCCCAGAAGAACCTGCAGGGTAAATATCTTTTTCTTGAGCTATAAATGTGATTTAGTATGCAGATATGCCTAGAGTTTTCAAGACAAGTACAGCTCTGTAGACCCTAACAAACCCAAATCTTCTTCCTCCTGAAACAACACAACCAGCTAGACTCAATTTTGTGCACGGATTCAGTTAATGGCTGGAAATACATCCAAATTTGGGGCCTCTGGTCAATCCAAACTTTTCTGTGTTTTCAGTTACTCCCCCAGTGGGGTAGGATGGAAGTTTGTGACATTAGTAACAAGAAAAAGGCTTTTGCTCCATCTACACATTCATTTGGAAAGCATCCATGGGGTGCTGACAACAGGAAAATAGGCACGTCCTCTGCCCCTCAGCCCATTACAGCTGGGCTGAAACCTGATTAACGTGTAGTGACAGTAATGAATCTGCCTTACGAAACTGATGCTGAAGATGGTATGAACAACATCCTTCGCTGCCTAGAATGGAAGTAGACACTTTTGTTCAAGTCACAGTTCATACATACACCCCATATATCCCATGTCCTAAACCCCAGACTAGAAAGGGAAAACTCCAAACTGAGTTTTCCAGCACACTGCTGCTACAAGAAAGGTATCACCGGGTTCTCCAACTAAAGAGACGGATGACAAAAATTACGCTACATGTCCACATAGTCATGCAGAGCTAATGCTGCCTTCAGTTATACATTCATTCCCAAAGATCTTAGTAGCAGCGCACTTCTAGACAGGATTGAAAACATATTTCATACAATGTGTGATTTGCTCGGAACAGTATCATCTGATACTGTAAGGTGTGTGAAAGGGATTATTGGTACCATTTAAGGATCATTGAGCCTTTTCTCATCTCACACAAAAACGATGCAAGTTTGCAATCCATTTCTGTAGTTGCTTTATGAAGTGCAATAGTGACTAGGGAGCTGATGGAATACAAATGAGACACTACCATTTGAACTGCAGCGTTTCCTTAAAATTCCAAATTTTGCTGCAGGAGCTCTCATGCATGCTGAACACTATCGTCATTAGATAATTACTCATTATAAATGAGCACAGGCTAAAGCCAGATATACTGTTCAGCTTTCTGAGCACATACAACTTTCAATGTTAAAATGAAAATATAATATACTTCAAAACAATTTTTACTGATCAAATGTGCTGGATTTACATCCAGAAGTAGTTTGTTTTTCTGGTGACTGGAAAAAATCTGTGTCTCTAGTACTCAGTGACTTGCAGAATCTCAATGTAAAAGCTTATTTGAAAGTTAAATTAATTTTTTTTTTCTTTCTGAGTTTCAGAACATATATCATTGGAGAAACTGGTCTATAGGACACTGCATATAAACTGCCTCTTGGGCTGATATCATGCCTGTAAGTGATGTGTGCTGTATTACCAGCACGTGGTATCTGCTGGATGCTTTGAAAACTACCTAGATAGTTCCACTTCGGCTTCCAGTGAGAAACTGGAGAGATGCCCATCTTTCAGGAGCCCATGGCAGCAAGTCTGTAATACATTCAAAGGTCTGAAGTCAAAGTATGCTATGTCCCTTGGAAATACAGCCTAGGATGAGTACTGAGCTACTATTATTTTGTGTGTTGTGGATGAACAATTCAGTCTTCAGGTTTGTCAGTAAGTCACAGCCCTAACACCTCCCACTATTATAGCCAAAGTTAAGATGTGGTTGTACGTTAGCAATGGTCTTTTATCTATTTCCATCACTGCTGAAAAACTAAGTAATGTCCTCCACCACCCCAAACCTCTTCACATCCAATTTATTTGCATTTGCTCATAGAAGATGTCATTTCTGCAGATCTATCACTTTATTCATTGCATGTCAGAGTGAAGTTTGGCCATGGTTGCGCCCGTTACACCAGTGCCCAGAGTTTCCTCATTTATGTCTTAGCATTCATAATTGCAAACAGTAATTGTAATTATGTATGGATTGATAGTTCTTGTTATTAATGACTCTATGGTTTTATTGCATTTGGAGGCAGAAAGCATCTGTCCCACAACCCTGTGTCATGTTTAACTTCCACCCTGATGTCGCTATATGGACCCCAAAGTTAGACTACAAAAATGTATCCATCAGCAGGCAGAACTGGACTAACCAAAACCACATGAATACCAGAGGCTCACTCAGTGGTAGATATATTTTTAGGTAAAATCCTGTGTGGCAAACCAGGGCCTTGCTGAAAGGCAGCGCTAAGCTCAATATGTTTGGGGAAAAGTGTATTACAACACTATCGTTTTGATGCTGAATAGGTGACCAAGCGGAAGCACATGAAAAGAAAAAAGAAAAGCTGTACTGCCTGAGCGAACTGCTCTGTCCATATTTTCTCTTTTTTCTTCTCAATCACGCATCTGTCTGCTCTATTTAATGAAGGCTGCAAATTACCTAGTTCAGTTAGGGTTGCCTATTTTTTTTTCTAAACAAACCTAGTACAATCAATGCAATGTTATTGTTACATATTATATATCTTGCACATGAAACGAGAATTATTTTCACATCAAATAAACCAGGTCTTTTAGTTGAAGATTCTGAAACAGTAATTTAAAAATACATTTTACAACTGAGACTTCTTCTGACATGAGCTGAAGTTAGACAAATCCCTGACACAATGGGAATAAAAATGCAAGTTCCATCAAGGACTCCAGAGAAAGTGCTCTCACCGTCACAGACCCTGAAAGAAAAGCAGCATCCCACTTTTCAGCTGAAGTTCTCCTCTGGAAAATGGAATTTGCTGAAACAGAACTACAAAGTTTGGGTTTCATCTTACTGCTCTTACAGTGAAGTCTGATAAACACAGTGCTGTGCTTTCTTACTGATAGCTTCACATACCTACCCTCTCAGATTCTGTCTTCAGTACTTGAAATTATTCCTTGCACATTACCAAGAGCCCAAAGGTAAGCTTTGAGCAGATGGATGGCTTACACAGTCCTCAGTGAGTTACAGAGATATTTCAGGAGTTAAAATTTTGCCAGATTTTTCCAATTGTATCAGTAACCTAACAAATTATATTATTTCTGTTTACAAGATGAAATCCAAAGTCACCCATAGAATCCAACTAAATTCTTAAGAATTTTTAAAAAGTATATATACAGATACACGACCCCTTTTTTGCAGCCCATCTCATGTCAACCGTTAACAGTTTTTTAATTTCCCTCCAGAAAGAACTCCCCCAGATGCTAAGCAGGAAAGAGCTGTGTTTATAAAAAAGGATTGTTTCAGAACACAATCGTAACAGAAGCTCAAAGTGCACAATGTTCAAATATGTTCCAGAAATGCCACTGGTACTTGAGTAAAAAAACCCGCTTGTCTTTAAAGGGATTTCTGTTGAGAAAAAAGCTTGTGGTTTGTGGTTTTTTTGTTACTAGGGACATCTGAATAAAGATAGTATACTTTCACTGGAACCATCTTTTACTGCTCTAGGGGAAAAAAAATGTTGCCATCTGTATTAAAATATGTCCCTCTGCAAGTAGTTTTACATGTAACAAAGACAATTATAATTTGAATCAAGTACATATGGAGCAAACACCTGAGAAATATCTTGCCTCCATACAAATATTTTAACAATGGAAGACAAATATGTCGTAGAGATATATATATACACTGACATCAGATCTTTTAAATCTTTTTATGATGCATTTTATGTATGCACAGCTCTTCTTTTTGCCTTTTTTTAAAAAAAACATCTTTCTTCATTTACAGCAGCTTAGGTTGAAGGAGGAATGCCGTCTTTAACCTTGAGATCCCTGTTCTTGCTGGTTTGTGTCATAAGCTTATTATTTAAAAGCAATTCTTTGTATTTAACATCTCACCTCAGCATGCAAAATGGTTATGGATTAGAGTACATTTGCGAGGGGGAAAAGGACAGGGTGACTGCGAATTAGAAACATTGCCTGCCTGGCTGGGTCACAGTTTCGCTCCCAGCTTCGGACCAGAAAAATCTTGCTGTGACCTCCCCCCCGCCCCGTTTACTCTGTTCATGTGCTTATTTCAAAATTGTGCATTGCTCATCAAAGATTGTTCAGTGTGGGACGTTAGACCCAGTTTCTCCCAGTCACTGTAAATAGTAAGATACAGTTGCAGTATATGCTTAGAGAGTAATCAGTTTTTAAAGCGTAAATGCAACATAGTACTGTACTATATATTCTGGAGCTTCATCAATGTTGCAGGTAAAAAACTATTTTCTTGCCTTCCTGTGCAGGCAGCTGTCTGGATCTGGTTTCTAAGTTCACAGGTTGGGCCACCTGTAATTCAGCTTGCCAATTATGTGGCTAAAAAGCCAAGATCTTTTCTGACGTACAGTCTATACTAACCAATTAACCTAGAAAACTACTTGAGTAACACCAGTTCCAGCTGAATAACGCAGCGAGCAGCCCACGTCCCAGGCACCGTCTGCGGCGCTGCCCGGCGCACAGAGCCCCAGACACGGGCACACCAACACCCCGGGCTGCTCTCCTGACGCTTCCCATGGGAAACGGGGCCAGGCTGTAAGATCACCTTGGGAAAAAAAAGTAAAAATGACAGCAAGAGCATTAAAACAGTACTGTTATTTTGTGTCAGCATTTCTTTGAAAGATTCTCAGGGAACATTAAGATGATGGTGGTGCAGTTGGCAGCATTAAAAGTACACTGCAACCACAGTATGGTGCTACAGAGAGTCCTGCCATGAGAAAAACAGCAGCTCTAGCAGAGAGTTAAACATTTCTGTTTTCATGGTCATGAAACAAGACCAAAAACAACTCCCCGTTTCTCAGTCTTGTTAACCTTCTGTCTTGATGAAAATTAGCAGCTACAGTTTTGTTTAAATAAATTGTGAAAATTTTACTGGATAAAGCATTCCTCTATTCCTGTCAAAGAGTTGTGCAGCGCAGCTGTTTTTAACAAATTCCTATTTTTACTCCCTGACTTTTGACTATCATTATGTATATGAGTTTCTTCAGCCTGCAAAGCACGTTTTAACAAGAAATATTAATGTCCCTCTACATATATCATCTTTTCTCCTTATTCAGCAAGAATAGGTGTTACACAAAATAGAAAACATCTGCTTACTTGTATTATAATTTCTCTTGAACTCACTAGATTAGAAATACAAAGTTGATAACAGAGGTTAACGATGAATGTACAAAGCAGAATCACGTTTCTATGTATGTTTCAAAGGGAAAACAAATCCTAAAATTCAGTATATGTAAAAAGCATGAAGAAAGAATTATGAGGGAGTTTTTTATTAAGACATCTTTAGTGGCTATATGAGAAGCTCAATATGAGCCATCAATGCACGCTCACAGCCCAGAAAGCCAAGTATATCCTGGGCTGCATCAAAAGCAGCACGGCCAGGAGGGTGAGGGGGGGGGGATTCTGCCCCTCTGCTCTGGTGAGGCCCCACCTGGAGTACTGCATCCAGCTCTGGGGCCACCAACATAAGAAGGACATGGACCTGCTGGAGCGAGTCCAGAGGAGGCCGCGAAGGTGGGGGGAGGGCTGGAGCCCCTCTGCTGTGAGGACAGGCTGAGAGAGCTGGGGGGGTTCAGCCTGGAGAAGGGAAGGCTCCGGGGAGACCTTAAAGCCCCTTCCAGTCCCTAAAGGGGCTCCAGGAAAGCTGGGGAGGGACTCTGGATCAGGGAATGTAGCAACAGGATGAGGGGTAACGGCTTTAAACTGAAAGAGGGGAGATTTAGATTAGATATTATGAAGAAATTTTTCACTGTGAGGGGGGTGAGCCCCTGGCCCAGGTTGCCCAGAGAAGCTGTGGCTGCCCCATCCCTGGAGGGGTTCAAGGCCAGGCTGGACGGGGCTTGGAGCAACCTGGGCTGGTGGGAGGTGTCCCTGCCCAGGGCAGGGGAGTTGGAACTGGATGATCTTTAAGGTCCCTTCCAACTCTAACCATTCTGTGATGATTCTGTATTAGTATCTTTTGAAATCCTTATAACTATTCACTCCTAACCCAGGAGCTAGAGTAAGGTCAGGGCATTTTCCTCTTTTCCCTGCTCCTTGCTTCTCTTGGAATCTGCGGTAGTATTGTCTATCAGAGTCTTTAATTTTTATGTCAGTGCACTGAATTATCACGATGTGGACAGTGGTGTCCTTGGCAATTTTAATTATGAGCTGTGATTCCTTCTTTTCCTCTCTTTGCTTTCAACCACTGGGGCTCTGTACGAACAGCTCTGATTGCAAGATACCTGTCACAGCACAGTCTCTGTTAGAAACAAACACTCCCAGGAAATGCTCCTTGAAGGCCTCCCTATCCGCGCCTCGTCTTAGCTCAAAGACGGAAAATCTCCTACTGCATTAAGATTTAGTGAGTCAGCTTTCTTCTTACAAAGGCAGGCAGTTTCAAATAAACCAAGTGTACTCATTAGGGTTATCGAGCAGTTAAGTGTTAATGTTAGAACCCTACTAACTATAATATTAGCTGATATCAGCAGCAAAGGAAGTCCTACTAACTCTTCCCTTGGTGCTTTCTTCTATCGTGCCAGTTATAGGATGACAGAGAGAGTAAGATTTCTGAAGCTGTGACACGTATTTGGCAATCTGCTGCATTCTGACACAAATTAAGGGCCAGGAGTCATACAATGATCCCGACACAAACTCACTCCAGAGGAATAGCCCTGCTGTATCAAAAAATCAGAAGATTTCAGGGGAAGAAAAAAAAAAATTGTCCTTTTCCAACCCCACAATAATTCACAGCACTGCACTTTTAAAATCTTTCTATAGTTTAGCAGATGTAAACAAAGATATAAAATAAAAATGAGGAGAAAGAACCTTACCCTTTTCCCAAAAGCTAAACATCTTGTAATTATGAATCCCTAAATGGAAAACTGGATAGTTCTATATCCAAAACTGATTACTTATCTTATAATATTCTTTACAAAACTTGAATCATCTAAACTCCTAGTTATCATACTCAGACCGCACATACAGACATCACCAAATGCTATTCCATTCACAGGACATAGCAACGAAAGGTAAAGCACCTGTTTTATTTAAAGATCTTCTCTGGCATACATCTTTTTCACAGTGCTGTGAATATGCTCCAGTATTGGAGTAGGTCAAAGCAATGCTGACTGATAATGGGTCGATGGAAAGAGATTCTTGTGATCTTCACAAAAAAGAGAAATAAGAAGATAATTTTAGAGACAGATGTATGAGAGCTCCACCCCAGCAGAATCTGTAATCACTGATATTTGACCCCAGTAAAAAAAATGAGCATGTGTACAAAGAAAAGCTTTAATATCGGTCGTAGTAAGATAAAAACAGTTTTTGCTTTTATAGTTTTCAAAGTGCTTTCTCTCACCATTCCTATTTCCCTTTATTGCCACTGTTTTTCTTTACATGTACTACTCCTGAGGAGGAGAGGCAGAGGTTGTCTTCTTCTAAACAGTTCTTTGGTGTGTGATTAGTATGTGACATGAGTAAACTCTTTCTTGGTAGAGAAATGCTTGCTTTCTCTTAAAGCATTAGGAGAGGCCTAGACTTTATAACGTCTCATCCTATAGAGGACACATCTTCCGGGACACTGGTTTTGGAACATCAGCCAAGATAACCAGATAAAAGAACAGCTACTGAAACAGTGTCATTGTTCTTCCTGATATTTCCAAGAATCAGAGTTATTTTGGATGAGAGGAATTTAAGTACAGAAGACCATACAGAATCAGCTAGCCATGTCCTTATCCTGGAAAAAGCTTTTTAGCTGGATCAGTTCTTGCTTCCTATTATTGTTTAAAAATAATTTTAGTTTGACGCACCAAGGCTTTAAGTAGAGGTTTAAGCATTGCAAGGACAAGCACTGTAACAGTGCTGCTTGGCAGCAAGGCTTGGCAGAAAGCAATGGATTTTTCAAAGCACAAAGCAGGAAAAAGGGAAGATGCTGTTAAGTACTTTTCCATCTCACTCTCCCAACCCTATTGCCCATCCAAGCCAAGCTATTCAGGATGTAACAGTGTTGCTCACCCTGACATAAGTAACACAAATCTGAGGAACACAAAAGCATCTGTTAAATACGATCAGCAAATTGCTGTTATGAAAGTGCACAGATGCAGGTGAATATTCGGCAGACACCTTATACAGTAAGGTTAAACTAACTTCATATTGCAAGAACCTCCACAAAACAGTCGGTCTGGCGACTCTGCAAATTAAACCAGCACGATGCTGGCCCACCACAGCACTGCCCAGCAGCACCAGCACATCTCCTCATCCACGTGCGGCTCCTGCCTTTTCACGACATGATGAGATACCCAATTCTCATCATCATTCACAGTGTGATTGAACTTTGGGAATCCAATACAAGTCAAGCGAACTATTTATTTTTACGGGATGAAATGAAAACAAAAAGACCTGATACGACTTAGCAGCACTGCTAGCACAGCATATGTTATTTGTATAGATCAGCTCCACTTCTATTATACAAGTATTAGTGAACATTTTTACTGCAATTGTACTGGGAGCATAAAATGAGCATAACAGCCACATTGTGCTCAGAGCCCCACAAATACATAGCAAAATTCCTGTCTGTAATCCAGAGAGTTTACAATCTAATTCAAACTGAAACATGGGAATGGATATGTACAAATAACCAAGACAGCGTGAAAGCAGGATAAGAATTATGAAAGGGATACATGAGATCGGAGCTTCTGGCATTGCTGAAATCAGCAATGTACAGCGTCAGAGTTGACTCTGAAAACATTTACCAACAATTAGAATGTCACTTGGTTTCATAACAAAAGTAGTGAATCACACAGCATTCTGAATAAAACACAACGCATACAAAATCCTGCCGCTAACTAGAAACCAGCAACATTATTTATTGGTATTAAACACAAAGGTGTGAATCTCCCTCTCTGATTTAATACAAATCCAAAAGTATCATCATAAATATTCTGCCTAGGTCTCTCCAGCTCAACCCAGACAAATGTATTTTATTTTCCAGAATGTGTATATAATATCACTGACCAGTAGCTTTCAAGAAAAACTGGTGTTATACTAGCTGGATCAACAGCATGTACCAAGGACACCGGCCCCACGTCCCTCTGACGCGGAGCCTGTGCCAGGGTTTCCGAGCATTCCCTTGACCTTACCACAGCAAAGCTGAGGTTTGAAAAGTAGCCAGAAGAAAAAAAAAGGATCACAACGCAGATTTTACAACCTCAAAAAATAAAGAAACAGCAGTTTAAAACAACGTGCTGCTTTTCCAGAAGACTAAAAGATATTTGAAGAGTAAAGGCAAAAATACCTCCCTTATTCAGGAACATATGTATGCACATGAGCTTTTTGGAACAAAAATTCTAGTTGTCCCTAATGCATACTCAAGATTGGATCCTATTTCCCTGCCAAAAGTCCAGTTGAAAGGAAAACATCAGATCAAAGGATGCCCACATCTCTACACAAACAAGGACAACAGTCACTAAATTGATTGAGTTGATGAGATTTGACTCAGCAAATGTGACTTAGGTGCACTGTCAGTTGGGAATCTTCTTTGTTCAATAAATACAATTCTTCCGTTTTATTTTTAAGACAGACTGGTAGCTGCAGAAGTCATTAAACACATTTCCGGATATATTTTTCATTAATCATAGTGAAGTCAAGTAATAAATTATGATGCTTCAAATGAAATTATAATCATGCAATTTTTCACAGGGCTTAAATTACATAAAATACCCCCCAATTTTTTTTTCTACATTTCTGTTTTAAAACAGGAACTAGATGCTAACAAACACCTTAATATTTCATATTGCTAAAAGCTTCTCCCAGTGCCACTGATTAGCTTGACTTGAAAAAAAAGAAAAGAAAACAAATTGCATCACGAGTGTTATCCTATTCTTAAAATAAGAAAAAAGTGAAAGCTTGAGACAAAACAGACAGACGAAGGACATAAAATGAATTGCTTTGTGGCTCATAAGTCATGAAAACAGAAATGTCATACGAACTTTATCTTTACTGTGTGGGTGGCCCAATAAAAATGAGAAGCAAAGAAAGGCTTATTGTCAAGAGACAGCCACCACTCCCTCCGACGGAAGCCTTGCTGGAGCAGGGTGACTTTGCCACCCCGGGCTCCCGCTGCCGCCTGGTACTTGTGCCCAGGCTTCACACTTGTCATCTGCAAACCGGGCGGACAAGATAAGGGACTGCTCTGCTCGCAGAGGTCTGCTTCCCCATGATAAACTTCTATCTCATCCATAACTAGATTTAAGATATGTAGGATACACTCGTCTTCAAAGCTGTCACCAGAAGGGAACTCTATCAATGACTTCAGCTTTCATACGCTCCAGATAAACTTTCCGTTTTAATCTGTGCCCTTTGTGACTTTTCACGCTATCGTAACCATCAAAGCCCTAATACACTCCCGGATACAGGGTGCTCCAAATTAGATTCCATTTATCCAGCCAAACTTCAGGGCCTCTATTTACTGCAAATATGACAGCTAGTCAGATCTAAAAGGAGTATGAAAAAGTAGAGGGAAGAAATTTGTTCTCTATCCACCTCTGCCCCACCAGGCTGCTTGCTATAGCGATATATTTTAAAACTTTCATAAACCTCAAACACAAAAAAAATAGGATTATCCATTACCATGTCAGCTTAAGTGATAACATAAATATATATCACAGAACATCTGCCACTAAATCACTGTTTATAGATGTCAGATCTCATTTATTATTAAAAACCCCCCAAAACAAACACTTTAAAGCCTTCCTGATTATTTCACAAGAAATGACTGATTTCTAAACTGCAAGGTGGAGCTATTCTTTCTAATCTTTTTATACAGAGTAACTTCTATTATAAACCTCAGTCAAGAATAACATGAGATGGCATTCACAAACACATTGTTATTGCCTGAATTACTTCATCCCAGTATGTAGAAAATCCAACAGATTTTCCCCATTGATTTTCCCCATCAATCTCCATTGATTTTGCATGAAAGAAGATGGTGCATCTTCGAAAAGTTGCTTTTATCTTACTTTTCTTTGTACAGTAGAAAATGTGCATCAAGGCATTATATGCCGTTATCAACAATAAAATACTGAAAATTTACTTTTAGAAGAATTTATAGAGAGCGTTCCTTATTCACAGAAAGTACAAGATTTGAAAAATCAGTGTCTGTGTTTATAGTGCTGTGTTTGACTGACAGGGTCCGAGCAGTACAATCTTTTTTTCTTTTGCATTTTATCATTGAATTTGCTTTGTCCACTTTTTCCCCTTTGTGTCAGCCACCTTAATAACAGTCAGGCACTCGGGGATCAAATTACCAAATTATGGAATTATTTCTGAATATGCAATCTGTATCCTCTTAGGTACAAGTAAAAAATCCCCTTGCAAAAGCCACTCATCCGTGTCATTGTAAATTCACCTCTCCAATCCGACCTCTTCCCCCCTCTCCAATCTCCAGGCATCAACAAATCAAGAATATCATAACGTTTGGTTTGATAGGAGTTTCTGTTGGCTTGCTTCGCTGTATGTGCTTATGACTAGACAGTTATTTCATTTTAGAAAAGGATAGCTAAAACATCTGGAAAATCCACACAGTTGCCAGCCCTGTGACATTCAATGCCCTCAAACATATGCCATGCAGATATAAAGCCGCACTTCTAAAGGAGACATACTTAAAATGTGAATGTTGAGCATATCCTGAATTTGATCTCTGCCAGTTCCCCATCTTTTAAATCAAACAGCCACTTAATGATTGCCGTGGTGGTTTATATATACGTGATTCACTGGCATGCTCTTGGGAGGTCATCAGAAAGGTTGGCATTTCACAAAGTGGTACAGTACCGTAGTCAGCCATTACACTCTCCCACCTACGTACAAGCTAATTTGATTAAAGGTAGAAGATCAATCAAACTCTACTGCCTCAGAAAGATTAATTACCTCAGCACTTTCTGAATTAATTATTAGTGTTCAGTCGTGGGGATAGAAAAACCCAATACAGTGGAAGTAAAGGGACCCAACAGGCAGATGTGGCAGACTGGGATGTCTTTTAGACCAAGATTTATTAACTTTAACTAATGACAGTGTCTTCCTCTTTTTCTCAAATTAGACCTAAGTGCTATAGTGTGTTTATAACTCAGCAACAACAGAATTAAAATATTACTGTTGCATTTCAACCTTATTATGGAAGTAAAGGCACACAAGCAGAGAACAAAAAAATGAAAACACCAATTAAAAAAAATAAATTGTATCTGCTGGCAAGCGCTCCAAGCCCCAGTTTTTGGACTGGGAATAAGTTACTTATAACTTTGTAGTTTTATTTTTTTCTTCTGCCCCAGCATGAGGTCTGAAGTCCAGCTGCCAGAGCAGTCTTATTGACGATGTTTAAAGAGACATTGCAGCAACTGCAGAGTTTCTGATTATCAGGTAAGTCAGCATGGCAAAAAATGCAGCCATTTTCCCCAGGGAGAGCGAGCTTCCTACCTTCAGCTGTCTGCCCTGACCCTTTCTTCTTCACCATGCCATCAAGGAGATGCTGAGGCCCCCGCGTACTGTCACAGCACGGCCCCACAGCCAGGGATGCGGCACATGCTCCTGCCCGGTGCCGGGACTGGGAGCCAAGGGCTCGCGCAGGACTGAGACAACAAACACGGTCGTTGACAGGCTTTTATGTTACCAACATAGAAAAGGGACCTCTTGCATCACAGACTGGATTTGCTGCTATTACGGAGGGCTATTTATTTGCCCTCTCATAAACGTATTGAGTTTCTCTTTAACGCCAGTTAGCATTCTAATTCCCTGCCTCTGTACTTCCTCACTGATCTCATTTGAAATCCTCAAATTTCTGGCCTCGGCTGGTTTACAGACAGCACCTGTTCATTTGCCTGTGACGCAACCCAGCGCTTCATTTTGGCTCCCATTCTCTGCTATTACTTGAAAGCAGTCCTAATCCCCAGCCAGCCTTCACCTTGCAGTTTAAACAAGCCAATATTCATTCCTTTTTCTGTATATATAGGCATTCCATTCCCTTGTTATTAATAATATTTCTTTACGCTTGTTTCTCAAGTGAGTTCACCTTTCTTTAATGTGGGAAGCCAACACTATTCATAATAAGCCAGTTATGGTATCATCAGTGCCTTGGGTTTTTTTTTCTTTCATTTTTTTCCTGTCCAAGGAGTAACCCAGGATTTTTTCACAATCACATTGGGTACTGGTGATTTATAGTTTAACTTTGTAATACTCAGTTGTTTTTTTCCTTATGTCATTTTCAGCTGGTGATTTATATACTAGTTACATACGCCCGTTCCTATGAGAAAGACTCTCCACTATTAGATTTCATCCCACTGCTATTACTCCAAATCCTTAGCAAAATCCAATTCTTGTGTCATACACACCTCCTCCTCTATATTTTCAGTGATGCTTGGCTTTGAGACAGCAGAATATTTCATTGACACATTCCTGCTTTTTAATGCCAAGCTCATTAATGAAGATCATGATTGAGATTTTTCCATTCTTGCATTAATCTGTGTCTTTTCCTTCTTAATTAATAATGCTCCACCTTAATGTCATAATAATAGTTATTAGTTCCTAAATCTATATAGACTAAATAAACATGTATTCCCAAATATTAAAAATACATGTCATTGAAGTGAGATAATAGAGCTAATCTAGCAGTATTCTTGGGAAACCTACGATACCATTTATTGTTTTATGTTTACACGTATCTTAGTTTCTCTCCTGTAAATGGTCTCCGGTAGCAAAGCCTGACTGAGCGCTTCTGTTTCTTGGCACCCTGTCTCTTAGAATTACAGAAAAATAAAGGAAACACTATCAGTTTTGATATCCTGGGAGGAAGATTATCTCCTCTCCCCCACATGAATGCACTGAACCTGCTCTGACTCTTAAGTTCCATTACCATCATTCTTCATCAGCCTGTCTTTGCTCTCATCAACATCATCCTTATCAAAAATTAAGGCAAGGTGAAATTGTTCTTTTAATTTTGGGGAAGAAATATATGCTATCTTTAATCATGAACAGATGTCATCCTTGCTGCAAACCTCCTTCTTATGTGACTATACCATAGATTACAGTCTTAATTCTTCTTAAGACTAATTCTCTTGAAGTCTGATGATCACTTAAAGCCAGCATAAGCTTTGCCCCAGCTACTCATTGACTCATCTGCTGTCCACAAGTAGTACCTCATGGAGCTGGGGAATTGATCTGTTTAAAAATAACATTTCTCCCCCCCTAGGTCATGTTGAAGCCAGATGAATTCTTCTATCCAGTTCACCCGTGCAGCTCTACAAATGCTTGTGCTGCCACAAGAGAAGGTGCAATTGGGAGATACAAACAAGCAGCCATAGACACCTCTGGCAACACCAGCTCGGAGTGACCATGAAGCTACAGTGCCTAACAGCTCAGCCTTTTGGCCATCCTTTCCTTAGCTCTACACCTTCTCATTGTCAAGACAACTTTCTTGGCATATTAGTCACTAATTCATGTTAAATATCCTTATGGAGACCCCCTCTCCTTAGGAGGCCAGTTTTGTCCTATTTGAAACCCTGAAATCTCAGTGTGATTTGCTTCATTAAGTAGTCCTTTAATTTTTAACTGGCTTTTTTGATAATTACATTTTTTTTAATACAAAATAATTACAATAATTTAATTGCAGATTACTTTCAGGTTTTCTGGTTTCACCGTCCACCTGCCCCAAAGCTGCAATCGTATTCCTCTTACTCTGCCCAATTTCTTGGCCAAACTGGTCGTATTCTACCTTCTCCAAGTAAAAGTAAAAAAAAAAAAAAGATTTTTTTCTCTAGAGGAAAAAAAAAATAGCCAGATTGTTTTGATAAGGCTATAAAACCAGGTGAAGCATGAAAATTTGTCATTAATATGTTACACGTGTATTTAATAACCAAGCATAATTGGGGTTAACCGGTACCTTTCAACCCCTTCATTCAACGTCACTGCTTACAGGCACTACGTGGGCACCATTGAGAGACAGTTTGCTAGGGAAGTTTACCCAAAGAGAATTTGTTACTTTTTGTCTATGTTTGTAGTGTGTTTTGTATTTCAACATAATGGGGGGTGGGGGGGGAGGAGGGAAAAAAAAAAAAAGAAGGTGGTATGGTTAAAATCCTTAGCATAGGGAGTTATTGGAGCATCCGTATGAGTTTGAGCAATTTATGAGCAGAAAATATATGAATACTGTGTGCATTAGCGCTGTTACTTAAGGATAATGTTCTCTACAAACCTACATGCATTTTTTTATTACTGTTTACTTAGTGTGACAGTTTATTGGCATCTCTTCCTTATGACACATCTACCACACTGCACATTATGCTTTTTTTAAGGAGGCGACTAAAGTAAGAGAAGAGAAATCATTTTAAATAACCTATTTCTAATTTTAATTAGTACAGTCAATTAATTTTAAAGGTGTACACATAAATTGTTTCCAGTTTTCTAACCACTATATTCTTAGTTATTCTTTCCCCCTTGCTTCAGTCCTATGTTGGATGTGAATTATTAAGGCTTTCTCTCACCAATATTTCTCAGCTTTTGTTATTTTAAGTTATGCTCATCTTTTTCAGTGTTTTGTAATAAATGCTTTGCTATTGCTAATAAGTGGAAAGTTTCCAAAACATAATAATTTTCAATATTACAGAAACAAATAAAACCTAAGGACTGTATTCAGGAAAAACAAGAGGGAGAAAACACTTTTGAATATAACCCTGTGTGATGTGGCATCTGTCATTGGCTTTCATAAGCCACTTAACATCTCAGTAGCTCTAGATGTTACTGAAGTTGTTTCATCCCAACTGTCTCCTTGGTAGGCAAAGTTGAACTAAATCACCATCAGATGATTAATCAGGCCTAATGTTTTAGACAATGTTTCAGATTAAGACAAGTCAGATACTAAAGATCTTGAGACAGAATGAAAGCCATGCTTATTCTGTTGTATGAATTCTACTCAGATTATCTGACCATATAATTCCTTTCTCTTTCCACATTAACAACATTTTGGTCCATGAAACAAGAATAGAAAGACTTCGAATACATGATGCCATTCCAAATTAGATGAAAAAAGCAACAATCAAAAATCTAGCAGCATGTTTGTAGAGGAAACTCTCAATTCAGAACGGTTTTCACTACTTCACTATTGACTAAACGTGTCACGCATGTGCACAAGTGAACAAAATGAACCTCAGGCTAAACACTTCCATAGATCAGCACACAAGATATTTTGGTTGCTCTTGCCTACAGTAAGTCACGTTGTAGCAGTATACTGAATAAAAATATACTGTGGGTCTTCCCCTTCTTTTCTACTTACATATATGAGAGCACACAACAGACATTTTATTGTATCTGCTTTTTTTTCTGCCACTAGATGCTGCCATTTATATGAGCATAAAACACTAAAAAGGACTGCGAACTAAGCTTTCCGCACTGTAAGCATCACGCTATATTGTGTCAATTAAACTGTTTCAATAAGATACAAGTTAGAAGGGCAAAAAAAATCTTCCCATAACATAAATGCTAATTAAACTGTGATTTCAAGTTTAAAACTGAACTGTCAGGTAATTAGACAGGTGATTAAACTTTCTTCAACTTCACACTTGAAAAGACATCAGATGCCTGCTTAGTCTCCACACAGTGATATGTGTCAATGATAGTCAGATGTCAAAGCTGTATTACTCTTAAGGGTACATTACAGGCTCAAATATATAAACACAAACAAAAGCAAATGATGAATAATGTTTTCAACCCAACTTTCAAAACCTCTGATGGTTCTTGTCAGCTGTCTATCAGCTCAGAAAAAATAATATTCTGGCATTATTTCAGGAACCATAAATCTTTACAAATTTTAAAAAGTCTGAAACTGAGGGTCCTCAGTTAATAGTTTATGAACTAAAAGAAAAAGGGAGAACGGACCTCATCCATGTAGACAAGCCCCTCAGACTCCAGTCTGGGGTGGCACAAGGCAAAGGCAGCAGTGTGATTTCCAAGAGCCAGGCTGAATTTGTCAGAGCCAGCTCCAGTCGGAGGCAATGCGCTCTGCTGGATGCTGTATTTGCCAGTGCAGAGATGTAGCTACCTTCTCACAGAGCTATTTCAAGTGCATAGGACTTACTAATTCATTCTTCATGATACACTAAAGCAGATGAAATACACCTTTCGGGCCAAGTTTTGCCCAGAACAGATGTATTTTCAAATCGCTTATTAGGCTGCTAACAAGGCCTCAGAGGCTTACGCACATTCAGGTGTCTCTTTATCAATGGCAGGGTTCAATTTAATCCAGATAAAGAGCCCCTAGACAATTAACAATTGACTAAAGTACAGTGGAGTCTCTAACTGGCTATCATATCACGGCAGAGAAAGAAATACCAGTATCCATAGATCTAGCGTGGTCCTGAGTTCACCTTGATTTTGCCTGTTTTCAATGTCATAAGAAGCCGGTGACAATGACAGAAGTAAGATGACATGCTCTTTTGAGATTATTACTACGTACCATAGCTGCTCTCGAAAGACAAATCGAGAAACCCTGGTTTCTGGAGACTGCAGTGTCTTCACAGACCTACTCATCCTGCAGAAGTTCTTCCTGTTGAACTACAACGCGCAGTAGTGTTGGAGAGGGAAACACATTAAAAAGCGTAAACTCCCTCAAGCACAGTATTTATGACCGTAAGGGCAACAGCGTTAACCTCATCAGAAAGCTCCTCTGTGTATAGCACAGCAGATCTATAAAAATACCAGGTCATCCATAAACTCTTTACAGCTCAAGAGAGTTTCATTTCCAATGGTCACACGGCATTTTTAGAAACGTAGGGCTTCTTTGGCCACATTAAAATCAACATTCAGTTTTAATAACTGCCTGAGAAAGAAGCTGAGTTGCGACACTGAAATGATTTAACAACTAAGATGACCGGAGTTCATCACTTACTGGACTCGGGGTCCGAGTTGCCATCTCCTTCTGTCCGGCTGTTGGGCGAAGCTTGCTCGTAGTACTCCTCCTGGGGGAAGCCAAGGGGCAGAGGGTGCGACGTGCCAGCACCGCTTGTGGGTTCGTGGTCTCCGAGCCCACTGTCGCTGCAGCTTTCCTGGGAGCCATCTGGGAGGTGAAACGTGACACGGCGCTGAGGCTACAAGGAAGGAAGAAAATTATATGGTTTCCACTACAGTATCAGTAATTGCTTAATGCAACCAATTTAGGAAATGTATTATTTCAGTTATCTGCTGAAGACGCATTATCTAGAGTTGTGCACAATTTCAGGCTTTCATGAACAGGCAGCCTGCTTTCAAACCCGCCTCACCTGACAGCACTGCTTTCTTCTATTTTTTAAAAATGTAAGCCCTGATGCAAAATGAAAGACACCTCAAACTAAAGAGATTCTGTCAGACTTCACAAGTCTTTGGATGCCTTTTGTATATTGACTTGGAGATTTCAATCACTTTTTGAGGCTCAATTTATTTCACTGCTCAGTTTTCTAGTTTTCAAAAAACATTTTCTTTCCCATTAAAAGCTGTTCCACACTTTTGGGCCTAAGCAATGTGACACACTTCTAACGTTGTTGGAGTCTTCTAAGGCAGAGAAAGAACAAACAATAACAAGCCTTACGCATTGAAAACAACTCGAATAGATTTTGCACATCCATGAAACTAATGAATTAGAAGTAGATTCTACTGCTTTCCTTCAGCCGTTTCATTACGACCCCCTTAGATTTCTGTTATACCACGAACCTGTATCTTAACTGTAAAAGGATGGAAGGTGGGCAGCAGAGAGCTGGGGGAGGGAAATGTCACAGTACTGAAGGAAGGGCCAGGTGAAACGAAGCACCTGACGCACCAGGCATAGGACAGTATTTTCATTACTTAAGTGACTCTGCGTGATTTAGGAGCTGAATAACTGAAATGTAAATCTGTCCCAGTATTAACAGAAAACACGAACAAGAAATAATCATCTCTCCTGCTTATTTCCATGTGTCTTATTTCCATGTGTCTTGGAAAAACGAAATATGAAGATTCAAAAAAAAAAAACAAAAAACCAACCCAAATAACAATTTGAAATATTCTTAGCCTAATGTTACTCAAAATTCCATTTGAAAGGCAATGCAAAACTTTCCAGTTCCAGAATTGCTGGGTTTAGTAATGCTGGAGATCAGATTTTTGATGCAATTATGCAAAAAAAGTATATGCCTTGTTTATAATACAGCAGATGTTGTCAGAGGTCCCTAGGTATATGGTTCCTATAGGTGATAGTGTTGAACACCATCGGTTATATTAAGTTTTTGCTAAAAAGTTAAGTTCCTTTATTTTTCAAAATCTCTTTTTAATCACTGTGACATTAGTACACATGCCCACAGACAGCTGCTGTACAGTGTGGGTACAGCCAAGAAAATGGCAAGATCAACTTTACCTATGCAATTCCTGACAGATGTGAGTGAAAACTCGTCTTAAAAGCTACCAGTAAGAAATTCACGGCTTCCCAAGAAAATCTGTTCTAGTGCTTCACCATCACTAATGGAGAGGTTTTTCTTCTAATGCCTCTTTCTCGTTACAAAATAAATCACTTCTTCAGTCCCATCCATCATGGTCTGGTTATTCCCACTCATCTTTCTGGCATTTGGCACTTTAGCCTACTTCAGAATAAACAGACCTTATTATTTCAATCTGTCGTGTGCCTTCCAATATCTCTCACTGCTCCCCCCTGCACACGTGCTCAAACACGCTTCTCTGTGCACTGCTCAAAACTCGCTACGCAGCTTCAGCGGAGATCTTTAAAGCATGGAGTAGAGCAGAAGGATCATTTCCCATCTCCCGCAGGCTCCACTACTGCTTCGCCTTTTTCATGGCAGCGTAACACATTTTCCTTGCCAACCACCAAAATGCCCAGCTCCTTTCCTAATGATCTTTTCCTCGTTGTCCCCTTTCTGGTTGGTGCTGTTGATGACTGGAGCCAAAGTGTGGCACTTCGCGTTTCTTCTTCCTGCCATTCTGTTTTTCCAGAGGATTTTGTGTGTTTATCATCAAGTACACTCTGCCTTCCAGTCCCGCTTTCCTGTTTACCAAATTTGCACATTTTAGATCCTTCTTCATTAGGCTTTAAGTAAAAATGTAACAGATCACACCAAGAAATCAGTTGAGGAGCTCTGAAAACCTGAACATAGAATGACTTCCCATCACACAGATGGAAAAGGGAGAAGACATCCCTCCTGTGACTGCAGGAGACACCCTACAGTCCACTGGAAAAAAATTCAGATAGTGAAAGGTTCACAGCTAACACTCCTCCCCCTCCCTGCATTTTTGGTGTCACCAGAAGAATCTTATTTAACTCTACAGCCAGCTGCCTGCAGCTGCTCCCAGGTCTCTCTGGTCCCGCTCCTCCCGGCGGCTGTCTCATGCTCTTCCTAGCACACACACGGGCAGAAATACAGGGGGTGTCTCTGCACAGTCCAGAAAAACAGATGGATCCACAGAAATTACTAATACGACTTATCTTATCCTACTCCTTAACTATGAAATCGCCTCTCAGAGCCCCATTCGTACCAGCAGGCTCATGGAGTTGATCCAGGGAAAATATTCCTGCAATGTTTCTGATTTACTCCCCGCATACAAAACCCCACCGAGCTTGCACAGCCATAGAGCGATGGCACGCGGAAACGGAATCTGCTGTTTCTTTTGTCTTAAATGAGTCTGCTATTCACAGTATCTATGAAAAAATCAACCTTCATCACATGAACTGTTTGTAAAAACTCCGCATACTTTGTGAGGTTTATTGCTTTCGTGCTGTCTCACCTCGTGCATGTGCTGTTTGGTACCCACACTAGGTTGTATCTTCTCATCTCCAAGCTACCACTGGATCTTAAGAACAAAGTATTCTTAAAACCTTATTAGACCAATTTTTAGCATAACATACCAGTATTAGCTTTTGCAAGTGGCTGGGAATGCACTGGTTACTATTATGTGCAACTGGGATTCACTAAGTTTAAACAAATCAATATTTCTGCTCATGGTTTGTCATCAAAATACAGCAAAAGTTCTTTAGCACTTGATAGTAAAGGGGACCAGAGAGTCACCAAGTCTTTTTTTAAACTGCCTAGCCCAGTGAGAAAAAACAAAAGCCAAACAAAATTAAATATCTAACTAACCCTCATGTTCAGTAAAAAACCATAAATGTTCAGTTACATAAATTGAGATGTCATTAGTAGGAAAAACAAAAAACATATCATTTAAAATAAACTGGTATCAGCTAAAGGCTCGTGATTTTTAATTTGATAGTGTCCCCGTGTATGTCACACCTGATAACGCTGATGACAGAGCACTTTCGGAAGAATTTATCAAGATGAAAATAAAAACCCAGCTATTTCTCTACGTGGCAGTGCTGCCATTTTCTTAATTCATGCAGGCATCAGACAATGATCTGGAACAAGTAATTCTAATAAAATTTTGCCAAAAGCTGGGACTTATCTTCTGTCACAATTATTTTGGAAATTTCCTCCTTGAGGCATTTAAATTTCAATTTATAAGATTACAAAATATCCTCAGACTCCAGCTGCTTTTCTATTTATCTCCAAAGGGACTTAGCACCGATAGTAATAGAATAACAAGGATTATGGTTTGTTTTATTTATTTGACTGACAGTTAGTATATTTTTTCAGAAAGAGAGAAATGCAAGCAAACCCATTATG
Source organism: Dromas ardeola (assembly GCA_013398915.1). Classification (NCBI taxonomy): domain Eukaryota; kingdom Metazoa; phylum Chordata; class Aves; order Charadriiformes; family Dromadidae; genus Dromas; species Dromas ardeola. The sequence continues at coordinate 172,738 of VYZM01020465.1, forward strand.
TATTCTTAGTCGATTCTGAAAATGCTGATGTAGGAACTTGTAATACAGACAATTAGACCGATGGGGGAAAATGAAGTGAAAATTTAAGGAAAAATGCACAGTATTATGTAGTTTCTCTGACATATTTAACAATATCAAATTACTCTTTATTGGTATGAAAAAATAATTTTGCTTCCAGAGATGTCATGAACCCAGACACAAATTCTGTCAGAGGTCTCATACAGCATCCAAAAAAGAACTGCATTTTGTAATAGCAGTGCGTGTCTGGAGGGAGCAAATTATCTCAGAAAAACCGCAAACCTTTTACTCTCATTATTGAAATTTATATGAAGACTGATCAAAGCCCCAAACTATTCTGTGTTCAATCTTTCACTACAATAATTAGACTGTGGCAGTGGGAATAATAAAAGATGAGTCTAAGTAAATAGCTTTGGATACATTGAAGGGATGATTTCTGGAATTATACACCAGGGGTTAGCCAATTTATAATCAAAAACTGAAAAAAGGTAATAGAAAAAGCAGCTGATATCAACTGAGGAACATTAAACTATTAACCTTATTATCTTCATTCATTGAAGCAAATTAATATCCTTTTAAAAGGAGATCATAAAGAAAAAATATTACTGTTTAATTTATGTTGAATTAATTATATTGTTTAGATGATAATTCTGATTTAAAACAGACCTTATTTAGGTGATACTATAAGTTAGCATGAAAGTAAAAAATAGAACTACTTCAACATTTTTCTCCACTATCTGCAGCCAGTGAATAAAGAAGCAGTCAAAACCATTTTTTAACTTTAAAATCTAGTTCTCCTATTAATATTCATTTTCTCAGTTGGTTATGTTTTTCAAATGCTAGGAAGGTATGAAATGCATGCCTTAAGTAACCAGACAATAACTATCTTCAGTTATGACCAGTATTTCTTCTCCGTTGTTAAACAAAATCCCTAATCAAACTGTAATTTCCAGCTCAAATCTTTTTATACTCAACTATCACCTTTTGTTCCAAAACTACAATCTTTTGTTCCATATGTTTTGATAGAGACACACAGGACTCAGCTACTATCAATGTAAAGTTCTCAGTATAACATGAAAACAAACAGCTTAAAAGCATCCATCCACAAACCCAATGGCAGACACCTCTTTGCGGTGAAGCCAGTATTATTATTTTTTCTTTCCCTAAACTTAGTAATGCAGAGCATAGCTATTATGGCCCAAAGAGTTTCTATCAATTGTTTTATAAGTCTGTACTTCACATACTTAGAACCATAGAATCATTTAGGTTGAAAAAGACCTATAAGATCATCGAATACAACCATTAACCTAACACTGTCAAGTCCACCACTGAACCACGTCCCCACATCTACCCGTCTTTTAAATACCTCCAGGGATGGTGACTCCACCACCTTCCCTGGGCAGCCTCTTCCAATGCTTGGCAACCCTTTCTGCGAAGAAATTCTTCCTAATATCCATCCTAAACCTCCCCTGGCATAACCTGAGTCCACTTCCTCTTGTTCTATCACTTGTTACTTTGGAGAAGAGACCGACCCTCACCTGGCTTCACCCTCCTTTCAGGTAGTGGTAGAGAGCGAGAAGGTCTCCCCTCAGCCTCCTTTTCTCCAGGCTGAAGAACACCAGCTCCCTCAGCCACTCCTCACAAGACTTGTGCTCCAGACCCCTCACCAGCTTCATTGTCCTTCTCTGGACATGCTCCAGCACCTCAGTCTCTTTCTTGAAGTGAGGGGCCCAAAACTGAACACAGTATTTGAGATGGGGCCTCACCAGTGCTGAGTACAGGGGGACAATCACTGTCCTGGTCCTGCTGGCCACTCTATTCCTGACACAGGCCAGGATGCTACCAGCCTTCTCGGCCACCTGGGCACGCTGCCGGCTCATATTCAGCCAGCTGTCGACCAACACCCCCAGGTCCTTTTCCCCCAGGCAGCTCTCCAGCTGCTCTTTCCCATGCTGCATGGGGTTGTCGTGGCCCAAATGCAGGACCCGGCACTTGGCCTTGTTGAACCTCACATCACTGGCCTCAGCCCCAGTGATCCTGCACAAGACAGGTGTTTTTTTGAAAAGAGCAAAATGAAGGGCCTGTCTACTGGGGGAGGAAAGGGGAGAGGTAGTGTGTGCCAAAGTGACAATATCCAGCTGATTTGATCAGTCCAAGCTTCGCAGATGTTAAAATCAGTATTTTCCCCATCTCACATGAAAAAGTAATGCCCCCAACTATTCCCAATACTATTAGCCCTAATTGCCATCTCATACAGTTCAAGCTTGTTGAACAAGCCCTTCTTTTTATTGAACAAATTCAGCTGTATTAGTTGCTGTCCTATCTTTATTTATTGCACCCCTTTCAGCTTCTCATTTTCTCCATGTCTGTCAAATCAAACAGACCAACTGTTTTCTCAGTTTACCATATTTACACTTTTAAATATTGGTAAAACATTACATTTTCATATATTTAAAACTTCAGAAATCCAATATAATCCTTTTGACATTCTCATTATAAATAGCCCTCCTGATTTAATATCATTAATATTAATAACTGATATCTTACATCCTCACTAATTACTACTGGAAAATACAGTATCTGGCTTCCTTCTAAAGAACAGAAAGCTTTGATAAACACTTTTACCTTTCCTCACTGTAATTAATGATCTAACTGTTCCATAGTAGTATGAGATATGTAAATAGAGTTAGGCTTTACCTTATTATTGATTTAAATAACTCCTCCCACTTTATTAATTTATTTAGATGCAGGAAGCATAATCTATTAATTTCAAAAAGGCAAGTAAAAGCATGTCTGACTGCCCAGGCAAATAGAAATTCAATATGGATGATTACCCTACACAGATTTGTAGTTTTTCAATGAAAGAATTACTACCTCTACAGCAAAACAGTGGAACAGACGGTGCCCCTTTACCTGCTCAAATGGAAATTACTTAATATTGTCAGATCTTGTAGCTGGATTCACCCACACAAAGAGTTGGCTCAAGTGATGAGAAGCAATCTTGCAAGACAATCTTGTAACTCTACTACACTCACTTAACTCAAGGTGCCTTATTAAAATCATACGTGCTCCTATGGGCATTTCTTGCAGGCATGTAAAACTGGACCTAAACTGGTAAGTGAAAATAACATACATTTCAGCTATTAGCTATTGCAAAAGACTAATTTTGAGAAATCCTTTTTCACGAGGGTAAGCAACAGATTTTTTTTTTTAACATCACCTGCTTTAAGAAGCAAATATTCACTGATGTCATTTTTCGCTGAATGACCTAGAAGCTAGGACGATACTCCCGTCATCCTCTAGTGGCACAGAGGTCATGGAACAAACTCATTAGCCAAATCATCACTGAACAAAAACACTATAAAACTGGAACTTCACAAATGTCTGATTAACAACCTCAATGGGTATTTATTTTCAAACTCTAATCCTTGTTGTACCAAAGAGTATATCTCATATGACATTTCCCCGCAATATTTAACAATTAAATTGTATTTTCTGAGCTTCTTGAAATAACAACAAAGAACTGAAATAAAAAAGCAAATAAAACTGAAAATAACATTTAAAGCATGTCAAACATTTTATTTAGCTTTTGAAAGGCAGTTATTGTATGCTAACTACATGTCAAAATGATAGCTGAAAGTGTGCTTTTTAAAGTTTAATTCATGTGTCTTCAATTTGACATGTGATTAAATAAAAATTACACATGAAAGTTGCAGTATGGCTGTACTGTTGCTAAGGTTGAGAAATAGGAAAGTTTCAACTCTGATTTTTTTTTTTTTTCAATATGTCCTTCACTTTCCAAGTTATCATCTTTGATACTATTATCTTGAATGCTTGATTTCTGATAGGCAAAGCCATTTTAGTAAAAATAATGTAATCATAAACAACAATACAGATATATTTAGGGAATATTTGACACCATTTTTGACCGCTGGCCCAAGAGCATGGATCCTTTTTAGCAGAAATATTGGTCGGGTGTTATTATGGTTGTGAATATTTCTTTTAAAAGCAACACTATTTCTTACCTGGTATTTTCTTTGTGTTAATACTGAAACAGAGCAGAAACTTTGCTTTCATAAATGTACAAAGGACTCTAGCTCTAATTCCGTTCTGCTAATTTATATATTTCAGTTGTGGCTCAGATAAATAGATCTCGTTTTTCTTCATGAGTAAGCAATAAACCTGCGTATAACTTCACAAGCCATCACAAGTATTCACTTGAAGAGGCTTGAGAATGTGCCTTCATCATTTCTAACCAATAAATGGAGCTATTCTTATTAGCGTTTCCCAGAAAAAGGGACTTGTATCTAATTTGGGTTCTTCGGGTTGAGAGTGTACTGAAGTCGGAAGAAAAACACGAGACACAAGTAGTTGTGTATCACTTCAGTTGTATTTCACCCTAGAAAATAAATCTTGGCTCCACAGAATTTTTTCCTGCAGGTGTGGATAGGATATTTGAGTGGGATGATTATCAAGCAGTTCACGTGTAATACAGATATGGCATAACCTTAGGTTTCATATTCACACATGTAGCAGTGGAATGTGAACTCATTTTGCCATGGTTAAAAACAGAGGTACACAAATTACGGCAGAGAGCAAATCCACAGTATAAGCTTAGAAACTAAAGAGGTTGAGGTATCTCTTGAATAAAGACAAAGACAGACAGACCTCCTCAATTTCTTCTCAAAAAAAGCCCCATATTTTTGGATCCAAAGTTTTCTGGACTACATGTCCACCAATTTTGATATCATTCATAGTAGCCCTCAAAAGCCGTGGGGACCGCCAATTGCTCCTGGCCCCCAGAGAGCAGCCAGCCCTTGCTATACCCTGACATTGTAACGAAGCAGGCTTTATGTGGTATCTCCCTAAGAAGAGTAAACACACACACCAAAAAAAAAAAATAAAAAAATTAAAAAAATTAAAAGTGAAGGGCCTTTTAAAGTGAGTAGAAAAGCTGCTCTTCAGCATGTTACTATTTCACTACACTTGTTATGACAGCACACATTTGTTATAACATCATTTAATTTGTTATGGTAGCAAATCTATAATGTTCAATATTAAGTGTTTGATTAGCTAGAATGGGAATTGATGATAGTTAAAATGAAAGATAAGACTAATATATTTTATGCAGCTGTCAAAAAAAGCATCTTGCTCTTTTTGGAGAAGAGAAAGAGCAGAAAAAAACAAAATGGGCTCTCAGGAAACTTAAGACTTACTGAGAGAGAGCAGTGAAAGCATTCTCTTTTCTGCTCTCTGTATCACTTTTGCTTGAAACGTTTATCTTTTTGGCCTTTAGCAAACATCCTTTAACCACCTAGATTACCCATTCTTAATTCTAAATGTACAGTGCCTTTGCCATCTTAGGTCACCTATCTAAAGTACACTCTCATGGCAATTATAATTAGTGCACCTTTAGGTGAAGTGGTTAAGGAAGAGGCAAGAGAATACAAAGAAAACCGTCTGGCTTGTGTAAAATAAAGCCACAGGCCAAAATTTAGAGGCAGTGATGCAGTTCACGCTGTATTTGCTTTGTACAATGTAAAAACCTAGCATTTAAGTATGGCAACACTTATCAGCATTACACTCATTAGTGTCCAGTGGTCCAGGACAAACATCCCTGGATCAAGAAAACTTTAACAGAATCACAGAATGGTTTGTGTTGGAAGGGACCTTAAAGATCATCTAGTCCAACCCCCCTGCCCTGGGCAGGGACACCTCCCACCAGCCCAGGTTGCTCCAAGCCCCGTCCAGCCTGGCCTTGAACCCCTCCAGGGATGGGGCAGCCACAGCTTCTCTGGGCAACCCATGCCAGTGTCTCACCACCCTCACAATAAAGAATTTCTTCTTAATATCTAATCTAAATCACCCCCTCTTCCAGTTTGAAGCATCACCCTTCATCCTACCACTACATGCCCTTATGAAAAGTCCCTCCCCAGCTTTCCTGTAGGCCTCCCTTCAGATACTGGAAGGAGCTATAAGGTTCTCTCCAGATCCTTCTCTTCTCCAGGCTGAACAATCCCAACTCTCTCAGCCTGTCTTCATAGGAGAGGTGCTCCAGCCCTCTGAGCATCTTCGTGGCCTCCTCTGGACTCGCTCCAACAGGCCCGTGCCCAGATGTAGTACCACTCAGAAGAATCCAAGAAAGGTTCCAGGGTCAAAACATGTATCCTGAAATTCCTTTCCAATTGCCAGAGAAAAGTTTTACTCTCAATATGAAAGGTTATTCCATATACTGAAATAAAGGAATTTTTGACTGGTATGCTTTGTTTTGTTTCGATCTCTGTTATTGTAAACAGGCAAGATGCTATGTGATAAATGCCGCAGTGAACACTGTTGCAATACTTTGGTTTTATTTCAAATATTTGAAATATCCATTTTTCTCTATAAGTTGTTTTAAGAAGAAGCATTATGTTTTATTTTAACCAAGTCAGAAATCTCCCATTAGCATCACTATTTTCACATCTTATACTATCAGCGTGATAATGAATACGTTTTTAGCTGTTATTTACAGTAGAATGCATGAAATACTCAAAATTACTAAAGTGAGTTGAGCTACAGGCTACTAACGCATTCTTAAATGGATGTCTGAAATACCTATTTGTAAATGGGAAAAAATTTACAAATTGAAGTGCTGTATTGTATCATTGATACCATCCTTTGCTCCTACAGAGCGATGTCTCTGCAATTGTCCTTTCAGATAATCTGAATGTATAACTGTCTTTCGGAATTCACCACTTGCGTAATTTCAGTAAAGCAAAACATAAAACCATTAGCCTTCCCTTGTTCCTTAAATCTTTCTAGCTTATTTTCACATTCAGTGCAGCCATTCTTTGGGACTATTAAGATTACTTACTCATCTTCCTTCACGGAGCAAAATATACAATAAAAATTACAGAAGCAATGCAGCATACATTAGTTTGCACAAAGGCATAGTGCGGTTCTGGGCAAAGAGGATGGAGGGACTCCAGCTGAAGTGTGAGACAAGCCTCTCCCTCCCGGAGCGAGCTGCAACCTGCCTGCGGCCAGAGCCCGGCAGTGGCCCTGCTCCCAACCCGACCCTGACCGACAGCCGCAGCATCCGTGCTCAGAAATCACAACGAGAGCGCAAGCTCTAAGTCAAGGTCCAGTTCTGTGAGGTTCAGGCGGCTGCCACCAGGGACCTGGCTCTATAAAGCACAGACCCACGACCCTGGGTTGCGTTCCTGACAAACAGTTGCTGCGGTGAGTGAGAAAACAGCTGAGCTCAAGCCGTGCACAGAAAGTAGAAACTGAGACTGAAGTGAAGCTGTTTATTTAGGAGAGTCAAGAGACGGTGCTAATGCAAAAAACATAAAACATCAAGGGGAAATAGTAGAGAAGTCAGCAAAAATGAGGACTGGGCAGTGCCAGAGAGCCACGAGGGCCAGCTCTTCCTCCCAGGACCACCGGCTGCGTAGCCCGCACAGACCACCCAGTGCAGTGAGCAGCACCGAGCGTACACATGTTTGGCTTAACAGCAACTCAGACCCAGCCATTTACTGTATAAAACCAAAAATAACATCATTGCATACTTATAAATAGCATAACCCTGCATCCGAGTCCCCGCATCTTTGGAAAGATGCCCAAGAAAAAGCACCCCAAAGAGCTGAGAAATGAAAGGGGCTGTGGAGGGAAGGCCACAGGCACAGCGAATGCCACTTCTGCAGCCCCCTGAGGGCATTCAGCGCCTGCTTCTGTTTCCTCACCTGCCACGCAGAAGATTAGCACTGCTACCCTCTTTACTTCAGGTCTATTCAAATTTCCTGTAAAGCTCAGTTAAATCAGAGGTGGATGTTATTCTCCATATAAGCCACACTGAACTTGCAACCTATAAATCTGCAATACTTTTGCAACTCTGACACCAAGGAGATGAGCAGGAAAGGCGACTGCATGCTCTAGGTGATCCAGAAAAGCGTGACGGTGCAGAAATCCCTTGTAACGTGCAGTCATGCAAGAACAGATGCCAGGCTGTGGGTCTGTGCTCTATTCTTACTGCTCAGGAGAAGCAGATTGCTGTTGATATCTGAGAACCTTTGACATGAAGCAGCAGGAAAACGTGTGTGGAAGCGTATCAACACTAATGGCAGCAGAGCTGGCATAAGTCATGTGGGCAACAGGGAGACACTGTGGGCATGGGTGTCTTCCACACACAGCTACACGACCATGCACATAGACTTGCATTCCTGTATCCATTACACCATCCAATACCCAGGGTAACTGCCCTGGTTGCTCACCCTGACACCATCGGAATGCATAAATTTCCCTAACTAAAGAATTCAATTCAATTCCACTCTAAGATATTTCTTAGTGTTTTCTAATTTTCATTGGCATACACCGTCTGTGCTTTGCACAAAACAAAATGCGCTTCACACGTTTTCCAGGCAAAAGGTGTAAATACAAACTTGCAGCATTAATTATGTTCTTTCTCCTACTGTTTTTAATTAATTTGACCTTTGGTCCTATTTTTGTCAATTCAGGAGGCATACTGCAATCAGAAGAAAGCTATGGTGTAAATATTCTATTCTGCAAGTCACCAACTAAATGAGTAAGCAATGGAGGAAAATCTATAGCATGCAATTAGCATTATCCTTTTCATTATTTTTTTTTTTTTACTTCACAGAACTCATTAATAATTTTTAGTAGGTAAAATTGAAGCTAGGAACCCTCCTACACCTTAGGTGTATTATATTCTACCTTTGCACAAAAGAAATTCTTTTGATGTACTGGAAATCTTATTAATAGATTCACCAGAAAACAAGCATGTAAGCTGGCAGAGTCAATTGCACGAGGTAAAATGAATGTAAATGACAGATGAAAGAAAATTTCCATGCCATTCAGATCAATATAAACAAAAGTGCTGCAGCAACCACAGCACAGAGACGAAGGGAATTCATCAAACTTGAATTTCAGATTATTTGTCCTGTTCCAAATGCACCCTCTGTGTTCCTGAGCTATGTTCTTCCTTTACCCAATTAATACTACATTAAGATGCACTCCTGCAGGGGCTTTTGCCTTATGTTGCTGAATTGAAGTTTTTCAGTGCACTCAGATATGGTGGGGGGGGGAAGTGTAGAGAATAGCTTCTTGCTTCTAAATACTGCCATTTGGAAAGCCTGTAATTGCAGCACTTAATAATTTTCTAAATACTTAAGCCAGAATTAATTATCCCTGCTATTATTACAGGAGTATGGATCATATATTGGGTATGATGAAGAGAATGTGTGATAGAACATTTTATTGTACTCAGTGCATGCAGTGGGTGTGCAAGGCACTTAAACTATTAGAAGCAACAGGCTTCTCAACTTCAATTATATCTCAGTATGATCATCAGATATCTACAGAATCAGCTTTGCTCATTTCGAGCTTTTTGTTGTTGCCTAATTAAACACTTTCAGGACCCTTCTTTACACCAGGGACTAATCACCATTTTTAAAAGAATTCTACTTTATTTAAAATCATATTGGTCTTTGCTGAAGAATGAAAGGAAGGTAAATGCTTATTGTTAAGCAGCTTCCATTTCCACAGACTTTGAAAGGTATTGTTATTAGTAGCCAGAAATCAAGGCACATCATGAACTTCAGCAACTGCCTTTAATGGAGTACATTCTAGGCTTCTGCCAGTTTTATATGGTATTGAGGAATCAAAAAATATCTGTAGCTACTGTTACAGACAATTGCCCACACTGTTTAAAAATCCTTTATGCAGAAGCTGGGTGAATGCAGGAGGGGTGGTGGGAAGGGGAGGAATGGCTGCAGAACTGGTTGTAGTCAATTCAGCAGTAGAAATACTACGTGTAATGTATAAGACATTTAAACATTTTGAGATAAATAACAAAGAGAACACAGAAACATGGTATTTGCAAGGAGGAAATCAAAGCCACAAGGAGATGAAGCTCCACTTCCAGAACACTGGATGCAGACCTTTGTGCAGAGCACAAACTAAAGTGACGTTGATCTCATCCTAGTGTATCAAAACCAAAAAAAAATAATTTCTTACAAAAAAAACCCCACCCCCGATCTGAAAAACCAATGCTCTTCTGAGTTTTAGTGGAATAATATTAAACTGTTGAGGCAGGCTCATCGTTTGAAAGAAGGCTGGCAGCATTGCTTTGGTCTCAAAGTAGTTTACTGGGAAACCAGAAGTGAAGCAGCAGCCAGAAGCACCCCAGCTGACTCTTCCCAGAAGTTCAAAAGGCTCGCACTGTGTTGCCGTTAGGTAGCTGAAGCACAGACAGGGATATATTTACTACAGAAATGTACTGTCACATCTCAAATGAACACAGCCAAAATCAGCGCAGGTTTCAGTCCGTGCATGTGTAGCAAGGTGGCAAGATAGTAAACGCCATCACGAGCAGAGAAACGAAAGGAATCCAGAGCAACCCTTTGTCCCTGTCACCTACATCTCTACAGCTGCCTTTGAGACTCAGAACCATGAGATGTTCATTTATTTCATAACAGAAATAATGACTATTGGCAAGAGTCTCTGATGACAGAGATCAGGCAGCTGTTGAAGTAATTTCCCTAGTTGGGAGGAAATAACTTCCTCTTGTGTTATACACCCCTGTGCTGGCTCACGGTAACCCTACCCAACAAATTCACTTTCTGTAACTGTTTGCATCCCTCCCTCAAAAGATATACCCCCCTTTTTTTTTCCCCTGCAGTTAAAAACTATAAATCCACTCTTGGTACAGACTACAGTCTAATTCCCAACTGACTCCCCAGGGACTCAGAGAAGAAGGAGAAGACAAACAACAACTACAAGAAGATGACTCTCCAGCTCTAATCAATAATTTGCCTGTCACTCCGCAAGCGCATCGCCCCATCAGCATAATTCTCCAAAGTTCCTTATCAGTGATGTGCTCTTACACTTGCTAGGTAGACATTAAGCATTTTTGCATCCCGTGGGTTTTGCGTTTCAGTAAATCTCCTTCTCCCAGCAATACAAATGTACAATAACCGCCACAGACTGACAATAGATGTTAGAAATCAGCCTATAGCGTAATAGCACTTTGCACATATATATCATTCTTTACTCGAATGGACTTTCAAAAGACGAATTTAGTTTCAGAATAACAGAATAGAAGAGACAGTTATTAAAACAGTTTACAAATCAACAAACCAAAGCTCAAAGGGCTATGCTCTCTTAATTCTCGCGATCGAAGGTTAGGCTAAGTCAATGGCAGAATCCAAAAATGAGATCAGGAGTCCCGGACAGAAGGGACACTGTTATGTAAGTTGTGTTTACATTTTATGTTCTCCACCTACCGTGTCTCCTCAGAGAAGAAGCTTTTGTTTCTCAAAATATACCAAAAAAAAGGTATTCGCATTCCAATAAACTATCCCAGGCTGCCTGAAATAGGGAATTATGCATGTGCATTTTATATGAATAATGCACATAAATACATGAGCATACAGCATCACTTAAAACTGTATAAAAGCCAGACAATACACCACAAATCCAAAAGAAAGCGTCTCAATAAAAAGTGTTTTCTGACTATTTGGGCCAATACTAGTGGGTATTCACTCAAGTGAGTGCTAATGCAGTCTGTTTCAATGGCGCCATATGGATTAAAAAATGCCATTAGCAACATCATCTAACACTAAACCTCTGTGAGCAAGTGAGAGAACAATAACGATCTTATCTGCTCTAACAAAACTGAAAAACTGGTGACTGCGGAAGATGCATTCTGCCAGATATTCCATCTGTGAGCAACAGACCAGTTCATTAATGGAAATCTTCAAATTAGAGCTGAGAAACCCACAGCTAAGGACTGCCTTGACAAGCAAAGTTCCTGCTTAAAAGCTCTACAGGTTCATGAGGCTTAAGATGGAGTCATTACAATTATCTGCTATCACTTTTAAATATGTCTTTTTCTTGTTCTGAAGTTGCATTGACACCAGCGCTCCTGCCAGCGTTTGCCACTCGTTCCACGAGAATAGCCTGAGCTCTGGGAGGAGCTCTGAGCACAGAGCCTGAAATCTGTCACCTCCGACAATTTACCAGCAATATAATGCAGAATTTAAATTAGAAGCACGGGTGTTCCTTTTAGCATTTAAGTTCAATCTTACAATCTGCTCAGACTTTTAAAATGCTTCGAGGTAGTACCACCATACCCCTGACAGATGCATTACCTACATATAGCAGACTTGGTCCAAAGCTCCCTGAAGTACTTCTCCCCCAGCCCCGCCTCCCTCCAAATAACTGTTGGGTGAAGTGAATGATAAAAGCCCCGATAAAATCCAGATTCATAATCTAAGACTTGGAAATAGTGACCAGTTCGAAGACACACAAAACAGGGCTAAATCTTGAATCCCAACAAGCTGTCACTGGCAAAACCAGACATCCTCAGAGGAAAAGCAGACATCATATAAAATTTTAAGTTTCCCTTCACAAAGAAAACTTCAGTAGAGAAGTACTGAGTTTCCTACATCAATCTTGCAATTCAACATTGACTCAACTTGTATCAAAATATCAGGAAAAAATAAGTCTACAGAAAATGAAGGTAGTATTTTTCCCAAAGACTCTCTTTAATCAAAGCCCTGCTATAGAGCAGCATTAGAGAGCTTCTTCAGGAATGCTAGCGTAGCAGTTTCATGAAGCTTCATCATATTAAATGAATGCTGAGATGTTTTATTGTTACTCATTTTAGGAATTCAAACAACACCAGAGCTCTATTCAGCTCCAGGCCCACTCCAAATTTTTTTCATTTAATTTTTCAAATTCCAAAGGCAGGCAGGACGGAGCTGCATTCAGCGCGAGGCCAGGGGAGAAGCGAGTGGCATGTGTCAATAGGACACCTAGGTAAAAGCCTAATGGGGGAATCAAACAGAAAAGCCCGCTTTTCTAATACCAGCCTAGAGGTAATCAAACAAAAACACAGGCAAATCGATGCAAATCAAAATCAGCCAAAAGACATTATAATACCACAAACCAACACATCCGTCTGTAAAGGTTTGATTTTGTTTGAGCTCACATCTCTTACAGGCACATTGCTACAGCTCCAGCCGCAAATACTCTCAAATAAGCAACTGAAGTGTTAAAACACAACAGCACTGGAAGTGGCAACAGCAAATTTACCTATAAGTTTAGGTTGAATTATTGCATAGGTACTCGGAGCATCCTGCTTCATTTTAAACACCAACCTGTGGAAAACCTTCCACTAAAACCTTGTATTTCCCCTTCCCTTAGCAACAGGCCAGCCAAGAGTCCGTGCTGCCTCCCGAATAATAGTACGGCAGCAAAGAACTAATTCACCCCCCAGTGTATGGATGAAGCCGCTGTGGAGTCATGCTGCTGGGTTTGATTTACTCAATAGGCTCTTGAAAACCGCATTAGCTCGCACACCAGCATTTTTTCGTTTACGCTGTGTTCTTTTTCGCCTCACCACAAGCAGCACATGGATTAACCAGTTCTTCAGCCATTTCAAAGCCTTTAAAAAACAAAAATAATGTCCCCAAGAGAGCAAACAGAAAAAAAAACCCAACTTCTATCTTTTTAAATTTGTTTACGATTTGCTAGTTCCATGGTAATTTCTGGAAATATTTAGTAATATTATGGTCGAGTCCAAATCAGGAACCAGAATGGATCCAGCTAATTGCCAGACAGCTGAAGACATCATGCCCTCAGATTTTTACTGCTTTGTTCGTTCAGAATAATTATATTATTGTATGGAGTTTGACTTCTAAACTACTTTGAGGATACTCTTGATACTTCCTGTGAGAAAAACTAATTAATTTGGTTTTCTGATATTTCATGTAACTGCAAAATATTGAAAAACAAATGGATTTTAGACATACTTTCAATCACAGCTGGCAGAAATCTTGTACCTTAATGCAAACATGTAAATAGATTTTTCTTTTTGTCTTTTAAAAAGATCTCTTACCAGGTAAAAGGTCATTTGTGAGAGTTATTTCGCTTTAAATTGCAAAATGCTGGGCTCATTAAAAATAATAAAATAAAAATGAAAAGGTCAAATTTTGCTGTTAATGATGGCTGATCATCACTTCCAGACTGCTCACGGTCAGAGTGCCGCAGCACCAGACTGGGACACCATGCATTCGCCTCCCTGCTTTGGCGCTCTTCAAAGGGATACCATTGAACTGGAAGACTCCAACTCAAATGCTTGTGGTACTTGTTGCTTGACAAGAGAGCGTAAGGTAGATCTCCTCTCTAATGAGTCTGTTTTGCAGCTCGGAAATCCAGCACAGACTCCACAATGAGCTGCCTTAACTTCCACCAGTGCTGTAAGTGTACATGTTTGCAGAAAAAGCTGAAAACCTGATCGATTTACAGAGGTGAGAGAGGACCACACAATTAACTTCAGAAATGGAAAGTTGAAATAGTCAATGTCTCCCCAGTGGATGTTAACGTCTGACAAAGGTTCCCACTGAGATACCCCTACCAAAGGCAGAAGGTTCAATTATTGCAACTTATATTTTGAGTGTAATGATCTGCGTTATCCCAGCTAGCTTAAACCTTGAGTAAAACAATCAACGGCCATTTCCCATCCATGAAAACGAAGCACCGGACACGTGGGGTTTTGGGGGTGGTTGTTTGTCTCTGGTTTTTTTGTGGGTTTGCTTGTTTGTTTTTAAGTTCACCAAAATGGACATTCAGACAAAATCCAATTTTCCGCCCCTAGGAAGATACGTCCAAAGCCACTGAACAACAATATCGAGCTTCTGCAAGAAACTGAAGCAAAACTCAGGAACAGAAGAAATCCCGCAAATCTGAAATTCAAAACATACTTTACCTCACCTTTACATCATTCCATTTAAATGATTTAAAAAAACCCCAGAACAACAAAAACCCAAACCCACTCTTTCCCTACCTTTAATCCACATTACCATAGCTGTAGAGTATTATTGTGCCATCAGAACAAATCCAAGCTTGAGGTCAACACTCATGCCCATCCCTCTGAAGTGGGGTTCCAGCCACTGACAGCTAAACACAGACCCACCGCTTTTAGTCACTACTTTGCCAGTCGTATTTTAGTCATATATAAACCCAGTAAATCCCTATTGACAGATCGCACAAAATCTTTCAACGCTGGAATTGTTGACGCTATAATCTGGCATATATAGCACTATTTGCCAGAAGGACAAGCCCCCACCCTTGGGAAGGAAGGAAGGAAAGATTGATTCTTTCATGCACAATAAAAATTGTACGACGCAGCAGTGTTACCATAGAGCAGAAGCCACGAGGCTGGAGCTCCAGCAGTGCATCAGGAGGGTACTGAGCTGCTCGTGGGTCACACAGGAGACCCCACGTTCCTTTGTCTGCAAGACCTGGGTTACACCTGGAGATATTTTGAAGTTGCTCCACCGAAGCCGAGCAAATTCCCCTGTCTCTCCCAAGAGGAGAAAGGGTATGAAAGAAGGTGACTGCACACCGAGAATGACTGTAGCAGAAAGAGAAAAATATGACATTCCTAAACAATGTGTACATATTTATCTCTTACCAGTTTGCTGATTTTTGGTAAGAAAACAAATGAGAAAATAGAAATAGGGGTAGGGCACAACGCAACCTTAATTTATACCTATAAACCGCTTAAGTTCACAGGGACATTTATCTTCCCTGATCAGGTGACACTGTGGTCCATGTCTATGAATAAAATATATGTCAGACATTCTGTTTCTCTACTGTGTATATACTTTTGACATACCTATATAATTTGTCTGTCAAAACCACAAAGCTTGAAGCAGACTATATATGCCTGTGTGGATGGAATTACGGTAGGCTTTACAATAGCTAATGAAAACATAATAGTGAATTGTGGAATAGCGTACGGCACTATTATACGAAATCCTGCTTTTAAAAATATCATATAACAAAATATTTTTTCTTTAAAGAAAAAAGGAAAGCTTTTAAAGAAGACTGAAAGAAAGAATGAGCTACCTCTTAATACAAAGAACAGACAAATCGAAAAAATAATGACTGCAAAGTTGCTCCAAGTAGTTAGGCGCTTCTCCTTTTCATTCCTCAGTTACACAAAGGTTGCTCACACTCTGATCCAATCCTAAAATCAATGTAATGACCAGTATATTGGCCAGCCATACATCTTAATAAATGAATCTTCATTAAGCAATCTCCTAAATACTTCAAGAGCTGGTCTGCCATTTGTAAGTGCTAATGAGAGGTCAGCAGTAATTCTGCAAATAATAATTTGTGACTGAACTGCAACCTCTCTTTTGCATGCATTATTTATTATATACCATGACTCAAATCAGACCACTGTGAACAAAAGACAACTCATTTCAGACAGTGCTTAAATGGGTAATTTACCTTAGCACGGCATCGAACATTAGACTCCAAAGTTAAGCAGAAATCTTCACATACTGACCTTCGCAAAGCACAGGAGCTACGGACAGGGGGAAAAGGCAGCTGGGGCGGCACCTCTGCTTGCACAATAGGAGCATAAAAATGGCACCTGGTGATTCTCAAGAGCTACAGCTAACTCAGACAGACAGGAATATTTTAGGGGCAAGCTGACAGTTTAAACTTGCTCAAAAAAAAAAAAAAAGGCTTATTATTCATTTGGGTCCATTACTGCAATCACAGGCTTTGTTGCCAGTGTACAGGCATGGCAATGCAGTAACAACCTCCTTTTTTTCCCCTATCCTGTTCACATGTACATTCTCATTATTCCCTCAAATCTTACTTTTTCAGAATCACCGACCCAGTCTAATCTATCATACAAAATCCTTGAAAGCTTGGAAAAATACATGAAAGCCTACAGCATATGAAAAAAGGAAAATGTTCCAGGGGTATAGCAAGAATTACTTTCCTTTACCTTCTCTCTTCCTCTTCAGGTTTTTTTGTTCAGTAGAAACAAACAAGCAAAATTACAAAAACCCGCACTAACATTCCCAAACTTGAAAGTTAATACAGAGAAGCCTTAGACAGCACAGTTTATGAAATGGGATACTGTGGTTATTTAAACGGTGCTTGAACCTGTATCAAATCAGCATTCCATTTATTTCTTAAGGCTTGAGGGACAAGTCCACTTAACGGCCTTCTGGGATATTTAGCCTTTTGACACAGAGGGAGATTCTTTTAAGCTTCTGAAAAGATTAATTATATTATATAGGCATACAGTGATCAAATTACATGTTTTGGTAGTGAAGTACGTATGAGAGACTGCCCATAGATTGAGTGAGATTCATCAGGAAAGCATTTCTATATGCGATTTGATTAGCAATCAAAGAAGAGGAGGAAAAAATGGGGGATGAAAATCACACGGGGAGTAAGCACTGTTACACTTAATACTTGGAATTACTTACAAATGCTTATTGCAAATTACTTGGAGTCCAGACTTTTCTTTTTGTGTTCTCCGGGCTCAACATCTGCACCAGACACAGCCCTGTCGCCTCTGCCCAAAACTCAACATTTAAGAATGCAGGGAAGGTACACAGACATACCTTTCATCCCCATTATCCATCTTTAAGAGGGATCAACTATCATTTTTCAGCGTTCAGATATCTCACAGTTTGGTACCTTTCAGGAGTCATCCACAGGTAAAGAAAATTATCACAGGCAAAAGGTATGAATGGAATAAGTGTAGCAGATGCGGGTACCAGCCTGGGGAAGAAGGACTGTTGGTGTAACAAGGTTAAGTTCGCAAAAATGCAAGTGTGAAAAAGGCAGCTAAGGGTTTCAGCTTACTGCGGTGAAAGAGAGAAGTGAAAGGTTTATTTTGTGATATGCTAGCAGAGAATAAAACTGAAACTAACTCAGACTCTTTCTTCGTTCTGTGGCCTAGCGGCCCAATAAATGTGGTGCTGGCATTGCTCGGAACAGGCCAGAGGCTTTGCGCTAAACTGCAGCACAGACCTCGGGAGTTCTCGGGCTTTGCCTGGACTTGCCGTGGCCGGGCTGCAGTGTGCTTTGCTTTGCTTTACTTGTTTGTTTGCTTTGCTTGTAACAGAAAAGGTGCGGAAAAGGTGTCAGAAAGGTGCAATTGTTTCTGTGCTTCTGGTATAGGGAAGAAGCTATTGTTTTATAGATACACATATAACTACATGGAACTAATAAACAGCAACACATGCAGCTATTCTAAGTAAAATGAACTATCTCTGACCGTAGATAAAACGCAGCATAGAGGAGTACAGGCACGGGATGACAGTAGGGACCTTAGAATTACAGGCACGGGATGGTACTGGAGGCCCAAGAGCTATAAACTCCCACCTCATTATGCTGAACACAGCCTGGGTAAAAAATAGTTTCAGGGTTAACAAAGAGAACAAAAAACAACATCCAACATATGTAAAAGACATTGTATATTGTAAATTTAGACCTAAGCTGTCCCATGAAGAAGGAGCAAGGTGTAGGACATTTAGCAAGCACACAAAGGTGACCCCACATGGACTGAAGGATGAGGAAGAAGAAACCACCAACGTGAGCGTCACATTTCTGGCAAAGGACTCAAATGCTCATGATTGAGGTATTCTCACCCCCCTCCAGAATGAAGCTATTGAGCAGCGAGAGAGTGGAAATGTAACATAACACCCGAGAAAGGGGCAGAGAATAGAAAGTCTGCATAGTTAAATTTAACTCTATATAATTGGAATTATAAGTGTAAGTATCATTGTAACTGGAATAATATTAATTCTTTAGACCAGTAAGACTTCAATTAGACAAACAAAAGTTCTTGGTTTTGCAGAGAAACAATAGGATTTTGACTGCAAAATGATGGAGAATTCAAGCAACCGCCTCTGCAATTTGGATGCAGCAAACCGGTAACAGTGGCAGTGTACAAGTGTGTCTGTGGAAGCTACTGGGACAGATGCTTACTCACCTGAGCAACTATGAAAACTGTCACATTAAACCTCTGACCATATCTATCCTACATCAATTCCGTTTTCAGAAAATGGAACGGAGAGATTGAATTGAGAAACTGGAAAAGAACAATATCATCTCATTCCTTACAAAGTTAATTAGTGTTGTTCCTTCTTCCTAAAAAGCCTGGCTTTAGCATGCTTCCCAGATTAACTAAAATATTATGTAATTTGAGATGACAAAATGCAATTATAAATACCTGTTTAGTTTCAAAAAGAAAAAATGAGCATGCAATAACAAGAAAACCTTAGCACCTTCCTATGACAAATACCCTATAAACATGTAAATATTATTAAAAAAAAGCAAAAAGCAAAAGTCATTGTGCGGATGCTTGTATAAACGTAATTATAGTTAATTAGTACATCAGGACCTTCGCCCCTGGTTAATTCTTCACATCTCATTTTCAAAGGCATGGTCTTAACATCTCTCTCAGAAATGCAATAGCTCCCTCAGAGCCAATTCTGCAGCAAAATTTTAGTGGTTTACCGTTCAGATCCCCCCCTCCCCCAAATTGTGACAAGCAACAGTGCGAGTAAGGTAAGATGAAAAGCAGCATGTACCCACTACACAGATAAAGTCTGAATCCTTTACAGGTATCTCAGAAAACAGGAAAATTTTCCTTTTCGGACTCTTTATGAATACCAACTTTGATAGTTGATAGTCAGAACTTGTAGTGAACAGTTCACCGAAGTTCTAATTATCCCTCCATTTGTTAGAGGCTGCTCCAAAACCAATGCCATGAAATCTAGCATCTGGCCAAAAAACTATAATTAGCCGTGATAAAAAGTGAGTTAAGCCCTTAATCAATATCCTTTCAAGCTGCCCTGACAGACTACAGCAAAAGAGGTGGTATAACTAATGAGATGAAACACCAGCACCGAAGGAGTTCCATCACCAAAGCGTTGCACAGCAATCAAGGGGGAATCATTTCAACCTTTTGAGCTATAGGTAAGACCACATCAGAGCAATCTGGGAGTTCATTTCTTTTGTTTCTGCACTAAGCAAACAGGCATCTGTGTCTAGGGTTTTCATTACTTCACCTTCTATACTGCTTAACCCCAATACCAGAAAAGTTGAAAATCTACTTGAAAACTCAATTTGCTTTGGGAACGATAGTAGTGTTTGTAGGCAAACAGCAGGAGGGTGCAGAGATAACGACAGGGGTATAGGATATAGAAAGAACAAAAATCTGCTTCTTTCCCAGTCAATACCTTAACGCCACGTATGCCACTCCAGCTCAGCACGCCATCGCTGGGTCACACCTTCCTTGCACTATGGAAAAACGAAGTGGGATGTGATCCACGTTTGTGGATGACACAACTCTGAACTTTCAGCATGTGTTCATACTTAATGCAGGACAGTTATCATTCCAAAACCATAAACTTTCTTACAATGACCATTTAGAAACAGCACAGAAAGATTATTTTTGAGCTAAAACAAAAAGGAAATACATGTTACTGGACCTGTCATAAACTATAATGAAAGGGTTGATAGAAAGCTGGAAACCAGAAATATAATTAGATACCCGTTCTTGACCTATTATTTCTTTTAATAGCAACACAAACAATGGAGCATTATCAGAGGCACTACTTTTCTGGCATTGTAGCCACCTTATCAGGACTCACCAGGACAACTGTCTGCACATGTGTCCATTCTTTTTTTTTACTTTTAACAAACAACCTTCATAAAAGGAGCTGAATAGAAACAGAATCCCTGTAAATTTTCCCTGTAAATACCAGGACTGAAGTAAACTAAAAGGGATAACACCCTATCATGCCAGGACTAGCACCCTAATACTACTCATATCCTGGGGGGAAATTCAGTAACGTGAATGAAATGTCTGCACATCTTCTGTAACGTTATATGAGCATGAGTGTAAGTGTCACATCAAGTCAGGATCAGCCTGATAAGGGAATCACTATGCCATCACCTCCTTAATTCCTTTACTCAGTGGTAAACGTGAATGCAAGCAATTTGGGCATGGACTTTTCTTTCTCTATGCAAACCAAACAGAAGTAAAGATTCTAGACACAAACTTAATTCTGGTATGGGGTCTTTACCTGTTTGCAGCTGTATTTTGTCTGTGGGGTAAGAAACTTGGAGCATTTAACTAAGTGGGCAATCAGACAGTGCTAGTAATGAGGAAAATGGAGCATCTGAGCAATTCACAAGCTGACATTTGTCTGCAGGAAATACTTAACAGGTAATTCAGAATAGGAAATTCGTAACGATGAAAGCTTGCAGATGAGCAGAAAAGGAGGTGAAATTTGTCAAGTCGATTTGTTCATTAAGCCCAGTCCTGTTAGGTGTACTCTGGAATGTTCTTTTCCTCAATGTATGCCAAAGCACGGCCGTCCGCCTCTGCAGGTGCTCAGTATGGTTTGCTTTTCTTTTCAGCTGTTTGTCGTCTGACTAATTTCACGTTATTTATTGTTTGTGTGAGCGTCACGGTAAAAGTAATAAACTGCCTTTTGGGAAATGGTCTGACACATGCTAAAAGATGCCTACGTGCCCCAGCAGGTTCTGTCCCGCAGCAATGCTCACCTGCACCTTTCCTCTCTCACCCCCGCCCGCGTGCATTGGCTCCAGTGGTTGCAAAAAGCAGACAGAAAACCAGGCCAAACAGCGCTAGCAAAACACACTGATCCCAAAGGACACGTATTGCGGGAAGACAGAGAGTTATGAGATTACTTAGACAAAAATTAAAACACAGATACGCTCTGTTGCTGTAGGACCTGATCCAAAGGTTTGATGACCTCAGCTGGCTCTGATCACAGGGACAGAAACAACACAAACACAGTCCTGGGGATAGCCCACTACAAGTCAGGGACTCTCATTCCTTTTTAGAACAGTATTTTAAAGCTTTTTCTTAAATTATGGCAGCTAATACCCTGCTACAGTATTCTGGAATAGGAAAAGTATACTTTGTTGCAGCTACTTGGTATACAATCTAAGAAAGGAACAATACCAACTTGAACATTCAATTCAGGCTCAAAATGATTGCTAGAATTTATGGAATGCTGTTTTGAAAAAAGTTTAGGTAATTGTAAATTTTTATTAAAAATGCAATACCTGACATGCAGAAATATGCTACTATTATTTTATTATATGCTATTGTGTTGGTTTTTTTTTTTTAAATAAATTTAATACTCTTTTTAAAGCAATTTGCTTTCAGGATTCATTTCCAAAAACATCAGCTTTTAAGAATGAATCCTCAGAATGTTCCTTCATGAAGAGAAATTAGTACTATCCTCACTCAACCTGAAGCATAGCAAGAACATATGACTAAAATGCAAGAGCCTGAACCAAGACAGAAAGCTTCTGGAGACTTCTACAAATCCAGATCCTTAACGTACCGATAGGCATATATTAAAACCTTTCTGAAGAATAATACTGTGTATGGATTCTGAACTCTGATGTGATAATGAAGAGAAATATCTTTCCTCTTCTGATCAATATAGGGGCGGGTGTTCATCTAGGAAAGAAAATTATGTTCTCGTGATTGTTCTCATAAGACGAAGGGCTCAGAATGGTGGTCACGTGTGTCTGGTCAAAAGGTCCTTCAGTTCTTCCAGTGCTGCTCATTCTCATACATGGCACAGAGCACTATAGCTGCCATCTGAGTCCTAAAATTTAGGAGCAGATCCAAGCAGCCCACTTGATTTTTTACTTTTTTTTTTTTTTTTTTTTTTTAAATTAAGGTGGGCCAAGTACCTTTACCACCAAAACATTTGAAATATGGACAGGTTAAACTTCGCTGTAAATTCTTTTTCTTCCAGGATGCAGATGCTCAGCATAGAAATACATATGGGTACAACTGAGCAGCAGAAGGCAGAATGCAATCCATGCAAATGTCCTTCAAGGAAATACACCTGTGCTACGACATAAAAAGGAAATTATTAAGAAAAAGAGGCAGAATCATAGAGCCTCCCCTATAAAAAAGATGATCATAACACTGAGAACTCAAAAGACCACCAATTGACTTTTCAGTTTTCAGCTGAGCAGACTCCAACTGCACTTATTCTTGTCACTGTAGCTCGTTAGCATCCCTGTTAAACAGGAAATTACTTTGAACTATGACAACAACACCTATAATGGTAATTTCAGTCAAAGGGAAATGTTGAATCCTGAGCAGACAATGCTCAGAATAAGGGGCATCAAATACATTCAGTGCATAACCTCACATGAATAGTCAGATAATTTTGCTTGAATGAGAAATGAACACTGAAAAACAATACTGGATCTACACAGTGATTGAATTAAAAAGCACAATCAAAGCACTGGAAGCATTCATTTCTTCAATGATTCAAGTCCCTTACGGTCACAGCAATCAGATTATACATGGGCAGCATAGACAGAGCTGCGGAACAACTATTCCAAAAGCCACTTCATGAAGACACCACTGAATACATCCTAATGTCCAATAACCAACTTCATTGCTGCAATTGAAAAAAAAAAAAAAAAAAAAAAAAAGGTAAAATAACATCCAAAAATGCCAGCCTATGGCGTTTTGAAGGAAGCTGGAGAAGAGATCACAGGTATCAAGCCAAAAAGTGAGCCTTGGCTCACGCTATGCAGAAGCAATGCTTTGAGCTAACACTTGCGCAACCCCAAGCTCTTAGTCTGGCAGTGATACTGGTATGACTACAGATGGGTGGAATTTGGCTTTCCAACGTATTGGCCGCAAGATTTTGACGAGTCAGACTGGTATCTGACCAAGGAAAAGAGTTTTGTACTAAATTCATTACTACATCTTCACTAATTAATGATTTATTAGACATTAAATCACATCTAAGAGTTCGTCAATGTGAGAGACCAATCACTAGCACAATGATTCTAACAATAAATTTGCACACACAAAAACCTCAAGTATATTGTGAGACCAAGGCAGGAGGACAAACAGCATCAACATTGCCTACATAAAGGGAAACTTGTTCCTAGTAAAAGAAAGCAAGAAGTTAGGGAGACATAAGCCCCTATTGTAAGCAGTAAGATAGATGGGTTACCACCATGGATATAGACCTGATTTTCTTAGAAGACTGGCTGTTCTCATCAGTCCTCTGCCATGATAAATTTTGACTTTGCTAATTATCTGACTCGCAGAAATTCAGAAGACTATGTCCAATGTGACCCAAATTATTCCTGTGTCCAGTATCACATGAAGTGTGTACTAAAGGACAGTATTTTATCATTGCTTACGACCTATTGAAAGCATCGAAATCTGAGTTAGCAGCAATTATGGAAAAAGTAAATAGTCAATCCCTTGTGAAAAAGGAAAAAGAAATCTTAATAAATTACACAAGGTCAACAATGCTTGAATTGTCTGAAATCTGAAATTTTCACAGGCACTATGGAAAACTGC
The DNA here is from genome assembly GCA_013398915.1 of Dromas ardeola. Lineage (NCBI taxonomy): Eukaryota > Metazoa > Chordata > Aves > Charadriiformes > Dromadidae > Dromas > Dromas ardeola. Next base: position 196,973 of record VYZM01020465.1, read on the forward strand.
CGATAGTTTGTTTTAATACTTTGAATGCCAGCATCTCCCAGGCTGTCAGAATGACAGCTGTAGAGAAGGCAATGTGTTTATGCCTGTAGTCCTGGGGGAGTTACAGTGATAAGGGTAAAAGCACGCAGCAGTAAATTTCACGTGTACCTTAAGTATTCAGCTGACTCATCACAGTATATCCTCTCTTCTTACAGAGGGAAAAAACCACCATGGAGCAAACAAAACAGCTGAAATACACATCATCTTGGGACACACTTAATAAAACCTACAGCACACTCAAAGCAGAAGGATGTCTCTGGGCTTATGCAAAATGGAACTGGTAGAAAGGGGGCATTTTAAAGCCAATTAATGTAAGAATTTCAGTCTGAGAGCCGAAGATTCAGTTTTAAGCTACCTACTAAATGGATATTAGCTAAAAAGGTGACTGCTGTGTTTGTGTGTGTATATGTGTATATATATAAAGTATCAGCGGAGCCTGTTAAACATGTGAATTTCACAATATTGTTAGAACTCTGATGGCTAAGTCTTTTCTTCTAATGATTTGAGAATGGGATATCCAAATTAACCACAGTAGCTTTGAATGCAAATATAAACTGAGATCTGATTTGACTGAGATATTCCTGCCTTCCAACATACCTTGGCAAAAATAAACAAGTGTGACTTTACAGTGTCGTCCAAGTAAAAAACACAGAGTTTAGAGTGTTTTGTTATTGTGCGTTTTGCTTCTCTGCAAATCTACAAACAAATCTGGTGGATATAGTTTGGAAAAGGTAGGCTATTATAAAAGAGCAAATGAAATGAAGAGAAAAATAGTATTTCTTGCCCTAGGCATGAAACAGTGGCCTTGAATTATGTGTTACAATCAATTTCTAAGCTTACACTATAGATAACATCTTCCAGTGATGTCTCATCAAACAAATTAGATCTGACCAGTGAAATACTGTAAGTTAGCTGGAATTGATGAAAATATTAATGCACTTGCTTTACTGAGCCCCCACTGTCTAAAGTATTAACTCCTTTTGAGACCAATAGCTGCTTTACTCTAAACTCTGACCCATGGATAACAGAATTTTACAAAATCTGTGTGGATTTACAGTTAAGAAAGAATGGCATTCTGCATTAAGCAAATGCTCTAATTAAAATGCGGAGTGGTAGAATGTGGCTTCTGCTTATCAGACAACAGTATTTCAGGAAAAGAAAAGAATCTCACCACAGACATGAGCCAGGATTCGGCAGAGTGAAAACTTAATGGGCAGCTGCTGTTGGGCATCTTCCAATTCTGTCAGGTATCACAGAACCAATAATTTATATAAAACTACAGGAGTCAACTTTAAAAGCTTCATGTGAACGCAGCTTACCAGTGGAAATAAGCTCTATTTCAGAATTAAACCCTTACTGTTAATATCACTATACAAGACTTATAAGTTTTAATAAAAGGCATTCAACATATTGCAAATCAGAACATCAGAGATTCAAGCTTCATTCCAGGACTTAAACTGTTTACCTTGCTTCTTTTTCAGAATGACGTGTTTAAAACTACATTCCCACTTACATTTTTAGAAAAGCAAAACCTGTCCTGGTGAGGTAGATGGGAATAGGAAGTGACTGACATTTAGAAAAATTAGGCCAAAACTTACTTAGGAACCTAAATCTCACAATTTAATTTGTACATCTGATTTGATGTGCCTGCTTGTATATACCCTGGATTTCATTTACTTGGAAGTCAGAGTTCCCACTAATAAATCACAGATATATCACTGCTACTCAAACAATTTGGGATGCCTAAACTGTGTAACAAGATGGGCTTTTATACTAAGCTGCGCTCTTCTTTGGACATGTGTATTTTCTCTCTGCCATGTAAAGACATTAGAACATTAACATCTACCTGCAGAATTGGATAAACCATATTTATACTGGCAAAGCATTTGAAAGAATAACTTGATAAATAAAAGGTCTGCAATAAATTAATAGTTAATTTCAGTAAATCCAAACTAAACAAGCCCATGCTTCAAACTGATTGAGTGGAAAAAAAAAAAAAAACCCACAACAAAACGGGGCAGGGGATAACAGTTAATCTACAGCCTATGTTTTTATAGGCACGAAACACTTTAATATTGATAATGGGATTTCTTTAAAAAAAAAAAAAGGCAATCTAAATTGCACCTTGCCTCTAGGTAAAGTTAAAGCAGTTCTATGCATAAAGTAAATTAAGTTCTAGTGCATCAAAGATGCACAGAAAGAGCAGTTTGATTTTTGCTTTGCTTTGCTATTCAGATTATCTCCCAGGGACTATTTCCTCCATGGATCAAAGTGTGACTGTTTGCTAGGAGCACTGACACAGAAAAATATCTCAGGATATATGAACACCATAGAGAGCCGGCGTGGAGGCTCTTTGCTCCTCTGAATTTGCGCCGCTGACTCGGAGCGCAGGCTCTGCTCACGCCCAGAGCACAACGTGCAGATCTACCATCTAAACCATCACCCACAGAAAACGGCAGAACTGCCCAAAATGCTCTGCTAGGACACTTGAGAAGAAGGGCAGCAAAACCAGTGGTGCTTTGGTTTCTTTCAAGACAAGGTGAATGTCAGAGTCTGAGATTTAGGCTGTCCTGAGAGGGAGCAGGGAATCCCAACGACAGGTTGGATTTGCACAGGCGTCGGGTGTTTGAGCTTAGTGTGCTGGAGGGCTTGCTCACAAACCCACAGGTACTTCTCAAGGCAAAGACTCCTATCACCATATTCGCACAGTCACAATTTGTTTTAATTTCACGCTGAAAGTAATAAATAGGGCTTCATCTATACTGTCATGTGGTACATACCACTGAACAGCACCACTAATTGTCTATGTTACAACTAGCGCTGATGACAAGCCACAATCTCTACCCTGCAAAACTCCATCTGATGGAGGCTTTAATGCAGAACAACGCAATTTCTTTCGATGGAATGTATTGGCAGTGCCCCAGACCTAGTCAAGCACGGAGCAAACAAGCAGCCTGTAATTTGCTGATGCAGTAATGAAGGTGACCAGAAAGATCCTTACAGATTAGCAGGCAATCAGGGAGAGTTTCACTGCACACTAACCGCTTCGCTGCTGGCAAACGTGGAATCCTCTTAGGAGTGCTAATCAGGAAAAACATAACAAACACGGTGGCTCGTGCTTCCCTCACGAAAGTAAGCTTTTTCAATCAAAATTGAAGAACCATGTTGCATCTGATGCTGAAACACAGGATGACATTTTAAAAGGCCTCAATCCCAACTAGCTAATGGAACACTGCAGCTGTTAACAAGTTCATAGCAGACATTCAGTCGCATACCTAAATGCAGATCAATGGCACATACAGCTGCTGAAAAAGATGAACACAAAGGGGGAAATATAGCGAAAAGAGAAGGAAATGATCTGCGATGTCTGTGCTTTATTTATGAGCCTGGACTGGCTACGGGACAGGCTTGTTTTCCCATCAGCGATCATGGAAAAGTCACCACCATTCCTGCGTTTTAACATCCAAACTTTCTTAATTTCATCTCCCTGGATATATATCTTCAGAGATAATCCTGCAGAAAATTTTGTACTATCTGCGTTTGAAGAAAAGTATTCAAATGCTAGATGAGGGAGTTATTCTGTTGCATGGTACCATGTAAATAAGGTAGGAGAAACTACTATGTCATGCTTTTAACTTTTAGTAACCAGGTTTGTGATACTGATTTTTGTATTATCAGCCCCAATGTTAGTTTCACTGCTCTGCCTAAAAATAAAAAGTCAAATCGTAAAGACAACAGATACTCGGAGAAGCCAAACCTGCATTGTTATTCCACCTGACCTCAAGAAGCCAAAAAATGTATATATGGGATTTGTCTGAGCTCAACGTAAACAGATTTCAAAGCCCCAAACAATGGAAGGACTCAAACTGATAGAGGCATTTATGACCTGACTTGTACAAACATCTCAAGAAATAGCACTTTGTCTGTAGTTACCCTGTACAAACCACAGAAAACAGGTTTCAGAGATCAGCAGAGTTAGTGGAGAGTCAGAAAACTGTATTTCAAAACATTTTTATTTTTTCCAATCAAATAAATATTTCTGTAAATTGAGTTTTTAAAAGCATTTTGCATAAAGAAAATGAGGATATAATGAAGGTATAGGTCAATTAAGCTTAAACATGTGTTCAGTTTTCTAACTGAAAATAAGTTAATTTATCCAATACATTTTAAACATATTTCCACAACAAAAAGAGGAAACTTCTACCTCTTCTATTTCAGAAGTCCTCAAAAGTTTGAAAAAAAATTTTTTTTAAAGCATTTATTCAATCTTGATATATTCCTCTGGGAAAACACGGTGCAGAGGAAATTTATTCCCTGAAATTTCCACATCATAGGTCTTTATCATACACATTATACGCACTGTGGATCCACCAATCCCAAACCATCAAACCTCCGGACGTCTAAGGCACAGCCAGGAGACGCTCGGCAATCTGGATACCCTCAAGGCCTGTTGGATTTACTGTGAAATTGTATTTGTATTGGTCACTGGTAAAAGAACCGCTTTTTCTGAGCATGGCTGAGCCACTATCAGGGGCTGCCACATGTCAGGCAGCCCCGTGAGATAAGTACTCAGAGAGAAATAAATCTGGCACACCCATGGAAAAAGGGGAGCATACAATAACAGAAGGCTGCTTGTAAAAACATGTTTACGTGACATGACCTGAAAACACAAAAACCAGCTGTTAGCATTAGCTGATTATTACTTGCACGGCCACCTAATTTTCTTCTTATAAAAAAAGGATCCATTCCTGATGCTTACTTTTAGATATGCAAAAATTTAAATAAAGAAAAGACAAACACTTCTTCCATGTCTTTGGCTAAATTGTTGACTATGATCAGTGTTGTCTAGAGAGTGGGAATGGTCTAATAATTTATAATTACCAGATGTATTTTAAAGGAACAAAAGTTACATTATTACCTTAAAAATAAAAATTAATTAGTTAACAGCATTAAGAATTCACTAAAAGGAAGGGTGTTTGGGGATGTATTTTTAAGGAAATATTTTGGGGGATTTTCCAGTAATAGCCAACCCTGATCTTACTCTTATTCACCTTCAACAAATCACCTCAAGGTGGGACACTACATTTCAAAAATATGAAAGTGGTAGGCTCATAAAAATATTGATCCAGATCCCATTGAAGACAGTATCTGTTACTTAATGGACGTAAGCATATGCTGAATTAGACTCATAATCGGACGCTAAGAGGTTCATGGGAATCCATGGCTGCCAAACCTAGATGTTCATCTGACCAAACTTGCATAGCACAAGACTTTATGTACCTCTAAAGATAAATTTCCCAGTTCTGTAAATCTTAAAAGAAGGTAGAGAGCGCTCACTAAACAAGGAGCTTTCCAGTGTTTTGTTCTCCTTGGTTATTCTAAAGCAGCATACTGTATTTCCATATACTTTTCAAAGATTTTTCTAGTAATTCAGACGAAGACTTCATTACTAACCTTCCTGATAATTTTCCACTTTATCCATTAGTATAGCTTCTTAAAAATTCAGATACTGAGAAACATAGAGATTTGGCAATTCAGGGCATGCTCTAGTGGCAGAGATTGTAGGGGTGTTTTTTGTGTGTGTATGGTTCGACTCAATGATCTCAAAGGTCCTTTCCAACCATGAAGATTCTATGATTCTATTTTACTGTTACAACAGTAATAGTAAAATGCTTTCAGTCTACATTTTGTAGTAGTAGTAGATTATCTAGAGAAAGGACAGGTTTCAAGGGGCCTGTAGTCAGTTCTTAAACAAAAGTACACCCATTCCTCTGCCATCCCTTATTCTTCCATGGCAGAGAGTGGGTACACAGAGCTCCCCCGTACCCCTCTGTCCTCAGTGGTGTTGCACCTGGAACTTCACACTGTGAACCTGATCCATGCTTATGCTTTCTAGGCAGAAAAATATGTGTTTATTTCATAATCAATATGCATAATAGGACTGATAGTTTCACTGACACTGTATTTCTAGTACTTTCTAATTCTTTAGTGAATGATTTTGTAATTTTCTTATTTCCTTTTTCTGTGTAATTTCCTAGTTTTCAAAGCAACTTTCACCTCATTCATACCCCCGGAAAAATCACAAATTCAAACCCTTTTTATTTGCCACATTACAGGTATGCTCATTGACCTGATGAAATAACTGACAGCAGAAGTAGGTTCCTATCCCCTATAAGAACCAGACATGGACTGAAATAAAACATGCACATCACATCTATTTCCCTATGATTAGCGATGATGAGACTCAACATCCTCTGAGTACATCACAGATTTTACCTTTTCCCTAGATTCAGTTCCCATCCCCTCAAGCCAAGTGCCTTCTAGATCTAAAGATCATTTAAATATCCTATAATGTGCATGTACAGTTGCTTCAGGAATAAATTGTTTTTACTCAAAACGGCTGAGGTTGCTACACAGCTAAGGGAGACTAAGATGCATTCCAGCTCCATCTTATGCCACCCCACATGCTATCCCACAACAGACATTGCTACGGGGGCCACTTTTTCTGGTAAATCCCCTCAAGTTGCTGAATTCAGGGAAGTATAGCAGATGGCTCAAGAATAATGTTGGATTCATGTGAAAAATGAACTTTTTGATAAATATTGTTAGTATCTAGCATAGGGTTGACATATATTCTTATTAACTTGAGCCAGACAGATTGGCAATAGAAATTTCCATGCTGAAGTAGAAAAACGCGATAAGTGTCTTCACTTTTCCTGCCATCAAAAATATGAGGAAAACAGGAGAAAGAAAATCAGTAAGATAAAGGTTAAAGCCAATCTTGTAGCAGTTGAGATAATTTTAGGTTCTGAATTGCAGAAGTATCTGATTAGGCATTATTGTTTCCTATAGTCTGGAGAACAATAGAACTGTGATCACTGTAAATAAATATTTTGCTTTGTATGTTGGTTAAAAGCTGGAAATCAACTGCCAGGCTTACTTTTCCCCTCTGAATTGCGAAATGTTCTGTATAGGTTCAAAGCCCCTAACAACCAAAGGCAGAAACGCAGAGATGACTGCCAATTTCTTATGCCTGTTACTAAGCAAATATTTTATGACAAAACAGAAAATAATCAAGGCAATTGTCGGGAAGAAGAAAACATGTTTCATAACACGGTAAAAGGATGGAATATAAGGCGTAAGAGAAAATTCACACGCCTACATACATTTTGAGTTTCCCAATGGAAGTCTCTCCAAGGTTACGCATAACTGCATTAAGCAAGAGATAGTCGCATTCAGTTTCTTTGTCTGGTGCGATGCTAAAGCTGATGGGATAAACAGGCACGGTCTCAGGTGGGTAGATACCTGACCTGTGACTCAGCTTGGTTCGAGGTGATTTTGCCAGTCAAAACATAGCACACATTGCCCATATCCATTGGAAATGTCTTAATAGCTCAATATTTCTGCCAAAGTGCTGAGGAACTACAGCTCTTCAATACCTTCTGCTTTCTGGCACAGAGAGAGGTGATGTGCCATTTTCACTTCCCCCCATGTTTAATAAAGGATGAAAGAAGTAAAAAAGAATGTTTGGACATTAACTTTGGTATATAAGTATATAAAAGTATATAAAAAAAATTCTGTCTGAATGAAAACAAAATAGGGATTTTTTTCCAATGTGTCCTGAGCTTTAGGACAAAAAACCAAACAATTAAAAACTATGTGAATTTCAAAGACTGTAACTCAGGGGATCAATGACACAGAAAAATCTGAAGCTTTCAATTTCCAAACAATACTTTTTACTAACAGCAGTACAAGAGCCTCCATCCCAGGCAATAAGCCCTTGCACTATATCTGAATTTAAAGAACAAAACAAAGAAAAAAACCCCTCAGCATTATTAACAAATCTAAGTTTTCCCTTTTTTCTTTTTCTTTTCAAAGAAAAACCTCAGTCATGAGATAGATATAATCTCATTCAAGAATAGCTTGCCTCTCACAGGTAAACTGTTAAGTTAAATTATATTTAACTATAGTACTAGAACTAAATTCTCATGAACTAAATTATTAGAATACTAAACAATGAAAAGTAACAGAGCAGACCTGATACTATGAGAAGAGCACAAAATTCCAAATCAGAATTCACTGAAAGGAAGAGGAGAAGGACAGAGTCCAATATTTCACAGCCTGAGCGACTGGGATGCAAATGATTTGGGAGTTGAAAAGCATTTGGTTAATTACAACCAGAGTAAGAAATATCTTTTTGTTGCTGTTTAAAAGTTGTCTGAGTTTTTAATAGATATACATTTACAGAATGTTGCTATTGTCTGCTTTCCCCTTATTTCAGTTTTGTGAAGCATTTCTGAAAGAAATCTACATGCTGTAAGCAAACATTTAATGGACATGTTAATATAAATTATACAGACGGATGAGCTAAGGATTTATTAGGAACTCCAACTGTTAAATTTCCTTTGAAGTGTTCGGATTCAGCACATCCACACTATAAACCCAGAGGTGAAGTGATAAATTTTGTAAATTGAAAACATAGACACACTGAGCTCCCAGTTATTTAAATAGTTGCTCATGGGATTTAGGGCAGAAATTGATTAGTTTATGAGAGAAAGTCAGATGACACGGTTACCGAGGATAATGAGGAATCCGACTGCGCTGCAGTCACAGGTTTCTCATCTGCCTTAGCCGAGACACACCTGGTATAACTGTTACAGTGCGGGAGTGAAACAACTGCCCCGAACCATCCTTCCTCTTCAAACTCAACTCTTTCTTTCCAAGAGAAACTGTATTTGCTTTCAATTGCTGTTATAGCTTTGACTTTCTCCTTCAGCTTCAGAATCAGATGCTTTGTTGATTGTAAATAACAAACATGAAAGAATAATTATTAACGTTAATTATCAAACTTATCATGAGTGTTGAAAAACAACAACTCTTCAATAAAACCTACTTTATGAGATTAAAGCTTCGCAAGAGACCCAGAGACATTTACATGTTTTGATCTGGAAAGGAATGGAAAATACTACTACTGACAGGAAATCACACCATATACGAACGACTCATTGCTCTGAACGAGTAGGTATTGAAAGAAAGCAAAATTCCAGTATAATAGAGAGAAGGTGGTAGACAAAGCCCTGCCCATCAAAGGTAACTCCTGAAATCGAGGACAAAACACTGTAAAGGTACCTGTCTATACATAATTGACTTTGCTGCTGTAACCTGTGCTCAACAGACATGACCGTTTCGCTTTGTGGCTTCCGAGGACTGTGAGTTGATGCATGTCCTCTGTTGCTATCAAAAAAGCCTCCAAGGGGTTATGAGAAGGTATGAAAAATCAGGAAAAATAGTGTTTTGAGGATGAAAAATGAAACTCAAGTGCAGAAAGTAGAGGGAAGGGAGTAAGAGGAGAACTGATCCTGAAAAAGAAAGGAAAAAAAAATTACCATAGGCTAAAGGTGGAGTAAACAGTGACATGAAGGTACTGGAGAAAAGTAGAATAGGAGAAAATTAGAAAGGGGGAGGGGAAGACAGCAGAAAGGGGCAGGGGAAGAAAAACTGAAGAGAATAACTTGAGATATAACATGAACTAACTACTTATGTTTATTTTTCCTAGAATCTTAGCTGCCAAAACATTGACCTTACTTGCTTTACAGTATCAGATGCCAGAAGACCTGTAATTAAGTCCCCTGTTTGACTAAATAACCAAAACTTCCTTATTTTCCACTGGTTACTGCTTTGCCAACACACCTAATATTAACAAAGACACTGACTGACTAAAGCATAATGCCAGGTGATTATTTCTGATAGTATAGGATTTTTAAAAATTGCATCTAGAGTATAAGAAACTATTTATAAGCAATTAATGTCATATTTTACATTAAATATTGTATTAAATCAAACTGCATGAATATGCAATGCAATAAAATTTGCCACCACTTCTGAAATTCCTTAATAGGTAATTTCTGTGAGTTATTTCAATTATTACTTATTAAATAATATTCACCAATTATTGCCAGAAATAAAGTGAAAGTGTTAGCTGTTAAAAAGTGTATCTTTCTTTGAAGGATATTCCTTATGTAGAAGGGCAGAGTGGAAAGAAGCAGTGTAGCTAATTAAAAAACACCACATGTGCACACACACAGACACACACAAAAAATACACTCGTCTGCTAAAATGATTTTAGTTTCTGGAAATATCAAAACTTCCTTCAAGCATATTAATTTAGAGGTGGTCCGCTATTACCCAGTTTTATGCCAAACCCCCATGTGTACAAACCATTCAAATGCACATGCACACGTTTAACCTCCAGGTAGACTGCACTTAAATCCTTTTTATTTTAAGGTGGGGAAAAGTAATAGTTCAGAAACATAACTCCACGGAGTAATAAAGTAAAAGCTATTGCTCTTATTACTATAATTAAACTATTATGACTGCCAACAATATTTTTTTCCATTTTTATATAGCCTGTAAAGGTTAAAAAGAAGAAGAACAGAATCTTGTTTTATCAGTAAAGGAAAGCTTTAAAACAACGATTTTTTGAAATAAATCATTTAGGTAAATATATACATGCTAGAAATAGATTGGGAGGAGGGAGGAAAGAGATGGAATAAACCAAAAGGCAGTACAGAAATGAAGTTGTTCCTTATACAGAGCTCAAAGGAATTATGAAGTCAAACCTTATGTAGGTAATAGGCTTTTATTTACCATCCCTTCCACCACTGTAGCACCGCTCCTCTTAATCACTTTGGTCAATGATTTGCTTGGCTTCTCTGGCTGTACGTTCAGCCAGGAAGGAAAAAGGACTTGAAAAAACCACTCTGAGCAAAGACTGTGAAATATTTTAGTGTAGTAACAATGTGTCCGAGCTCAGCAAGCCTTTCATGACGTTAGATACCTGATACAAGGATTATTTTGTCAGGAATTCAGAGAGGCTGATTTTGGAGTGGAAGAGGAAAAAGGTGGACAGTGCCTGAGTGGAGAATCATAGTGTAACAGTAGAGGAATCCCATCTGAAAATGACTCAGGATTCTGTTATCACAAGGTTTAAGTAGTATAAACTTTGAAGTATAAGATAAAGTATAGATGTTTTGCTCCAACGTGAATCTCCATCTGAGCTGTTCACTGACATTAAACAGACATTTCTATTTTACAGGAGACTATGGCTGCCTGATAAGAGAGACATGACCTTTCCTTTTCCTCTCTCTTTTCCTCAATAGAAATGGTCTACTTCAAAATGTCATGGAAGTGTGAGAACTTAATCTCAAATCTGTCACAGGACCAATAGATTCATTGCCAATGCAGTATCCTTTTTTTCCATTCTTAATGTGTGGTAAATAGCAAATCAGCCTTTGCTTTCCTAATTACATCCGCTCTTGAGCTTACCCTCTACAGAAGTACAGAATGTAAATGACAATATGTTAGATGAACTGTAGACTCCCTTTTAATTATTTATTTAGGATTTAAAAATAAATTTAACTGTCCACAACAATCTCTCATACACAACCAATAAACTACTGTCTTCGAACAAGTATGTGAGATCATGTTTTGGATCAGATGATTTAATTGGTAAGATACTGAGTTTTTTTACTTTAAAACATACTCCTGTTTTACCAAAATGTAGCAAATGCTTCTCAACAGTGGTCCTGAAACCCTTCAAAATTTAACAGCATAGTACTCAGCTGTACTAATATTGATCACTTCAGCAATAATACAACAGTCGACTTTCTGAAGGCAGGTGTTTGCTGCTGACTCGAATAGCGGCACAGAGAGTGGTTACACAGCTGAGCATAGCGTTCAGACTGGAAGAGCGAGAAAAAAAATAATCGTGTGTTCAAGCCCATTCTGAAGTTCTGTATACGAGACTTTGGTTCCTCTGTGTCCTACTTCAGAGTGAAATGCACTCCCTCTAACGTAAGTCCTGTAAGTAAATGGGACTGGAAGATATTAAACTTAGTTGTCCACTTAATGACAACCTGTATTTTGTTCTTATTGAGTATTGTTCTTATTTATATTGAGTATTGAGTTCTTATTTATAGAGTGAAGTTTAATGAATTATACTTGAATTCTCCATGTGAATGCTCTGGAAAGTTCCAGCTACCTTTTCTAATGATTTTGAAATAAGTTCTTCTTTAGGATAGAGGTAATTTAAATTCATTTGGGGAAGAAAGTGCACATATAAAGGATGTATAAAGAACAGATAATTCGTTTGATTTTCCAGTCAGCTTTTCTTTTTGCAAATGGTACTATTAAGAAAAGCAGAATCCTTTACTTCCATTTCCCAGTAAGTCTTGATTAAAATATAGCTATAATACATGCCTTTTAATTGACTTCAGATGATGTAGAAATGTGGTATTATTACAGATATTACTTGTTCAAAAGAGATCAATGGATTATCTAAAATGTTAAGAGCATAACTTACAGTGAAGACTCAATCTTACAATGAGCTCGATGTCCTCTGCACCAACCCAGGTGGCCTGGGTTTCCATTGACTTTACAAGAGGTTGAGAGAACTCAGTACTTTGTAAGATTGCATCTCAAATGCACGTAATCTAACACACATTTGTGAGGTAGTATTGAGTTCAAGGACATGACTGTTTAAGCTGATATTACAGCAATGTTTTAGAGCCTTTTAACGCATAGCTTGCAAAATCTTCTGCTTAATTACTAAATGCAAGTAATTCAATACAGTCAGAAAAAGATAAAAATAATGTTATGTGTTCTTAACATAAATTAATACTGTTTTGCTGGAATTTCTTTTCACTGAAACTCTTCCAAGCTCAGGCTTGGAATCGAATCTCTTAAGAATTGCTCTGACTTTTAGTGGGAGCAAAACAAAGATCATCAGAAAGCCTTTAAGGAAAGAGTTTTGCACCTCATTTTTGGGATCCAACCCAGCTGAGACCACGCACTGATGGCTGAGCACGCTACAGCGAATCACCAATTAACAACTCATCTCTAGCAGGCTGTCAATCATTTCCAACAGTCAACCTGCATGTATTTCTGAAGCTTCCCTGATGCAACACTACGTAGGCTGCATCCCGGGTGAAGTCTTCAGGCACGCAGCACCGCGATGTTATTGCACAGTATGTGGGAAAATACATGGGAAAGCATTACAAGGCAGCATAATATTATTATGCAGTGGGAAGCATCCAAGTTTTAAAAAAGCCTAGCTTTATTTATGTGCTATCCTGCAAATTCAATTACAGGATTGAAAATTAGCTACAGGTTTTCTACTTAAAAGTGCTTGTACTCATTTGAGTATAGACTTCTTTCTGTCTCTATGCTTAAATTATTCCATTAAACACAGGAACACAGTGACAATCTTCTGCGGCTGCAAATTCTGCTCAGTGCTCTCCTAATGTGGACTGGTCAGATTAATACAGCATGTAACTCATCTTCTCTGAAACATCAGTATTTCATTTGCGATTAACTTTATGAAAAAATGTCAAAGAAAGAAGAGGCAGCTATCTACAGATATATGCTGGAAAGGGTTAGACAGGCAGATTTCAGTTACACTTGTACTCTGTAAGAGGAACGAGTATCTGTGTTGCCTGGAAAGTGTCTAAAGAAACACCAATAGGTATTATCTCTGAGTACAGTTTAACATACATATTTCCATTTAAAAGTTCAAAACCAATGTTTGCACGTGGAATCATTGACCTATTTCTTCTTTCTCCTTGCCAGTATGCTTTGAAAATCTTTAGGACTGTAGGACTGTTAAAATTTCACTTAAATAGTAAGTAATGTAAAATTAGCAAAAGAGGGATTTTACAACTGCAGCATTTTAAAACTCCAGTTTGGAAAAGAAAATAAAGCAAATACCAAGCTGGATAAAATTAATATTTTCTGTAACTTGCAAGTGATAATTTACAGCTAAGAAACACCATATTTTGGGAAACCTAAGGTGTTACATTTTTATAAGCTCAGATAACGAGATCTCAAACTCTGCAGCCAGTTTCCTCAACCAGATCTATTCGCTTTCCCTGGTCTGGCTGCCCTGTACCATCCTGGAACAGATTTTGCTGCAAAGACTTATTGGGGGGTGGCGGGGGGGGTGGGGGTGAAGAGATAAGCATGGTAACGAAGCTGTCATTGTACGTATTATAAACTAAGCTTGTAATGGGATTATTCTTTGGAAAATTTGTTAAAGTAATGAAGTTCATGGTGCAGCAAGTTTGGAGAAAAATTAATGAATTCACAGATGTTCACCTTAATGAACAACAGATTGAGAATATATTATTAAATTCAAAAGGAAAAGTTTGCATATGTTGTCAAAATTAGGTTTTGATCTTTACAAGCGTTGTGCTCATGTGAATAATCAATTAATAATTGATTAAAGGCTTCTTCCAAATTTATCATGTTGGTACAAATTATTATTTATTTAATTTCTCATGAGAACTCAAATAGATCAATGTGTGAATAGGTTCCTCCTGGGTACCTTAATATATAATACCTATCTCTGATAGAAAAAGTCCCATTATAGTGGTTAAGAAGTTGTCATATTGTTACAACTAAGCAATAATAACCTTCCTAGCACAAAATTCCTTTTTCAGAAAAGTTTTTTCACCTTGGCCGTGCTTGTGCTAAGTAGCAGTTGCATTAGTAACCTTATCTTTCTAACAACATAAAAGGCGGGAGGTATTTGATCTGCATTAGCCTTGTATCTGTTGCAGGAGCCGCTTGCCTTACGGAATGAAAGATGGGAAGGCAGGAAGGGAAGCGTGGTCAGCTCCCAACCCTCACATAAAACCCAGGCATCAATCCCCCTGCTCCTGGGAAAAGGCCATCCAACTCACAAGGCACTTAGAAAACGTGAAAGTAGCGTCATGTATAACTGAAATTTATGACATTCTAATTTAAGAAATGAAAGCTAACTACAAATCTGTTCCTACAGAGCTCCTTTGCATTCAGTCCTCATATAACTTAAAATTCAGGGCTGGAAGAAAACCTCTACCAAACAAGGAAAGAATTTTATCATTTCACTGATTCTCCCTAAACAGCAGTCTGGACTTTGGGCCAGTCCTGTATGCAATGCCATATTAAATTAACAGCAACAAACATCATGGAGCTTAACGAGCTCCCTGCGGATGGTGGGGAGGCACTCGCTGGATCCCGCCTGCTGACAACCAGCAATGGCTCAGACAGCAGAAACTGCTGTTATTTCAGTGGATTAACTATTCACATCAGCATCCCGAGTGTTCAACCGTGCAGGACAGCAAGACATGGTGAGAAAACATTTTACTATGAATAATTACATCTTTGTTACAACAAGAAATAGTATCTCTTATGTGACTTTTGCCCTGGCCTACAAAGTGAAGGCAGGATGGCATCTACTACTGGCCATGAGTCAGGGAAGAAACTGCAGACCAAAATCAGTACTCTGTTTTTCATCAACAACGGGGCAGCGAAATGATGGTGAAAAAGACTAATGACAATTCAACCCATTAAAACAGAGCACACACAATTTTGCATCCGTGGGTAAATGTTACTGTTCTCATGTTTGTTTTACATTATAAAATCCTTAGAAATAAACCTTACTGTACCAGGTCTGGTTTAGCTGCCTAACAGGGTTAACCCACAACACTTATGTATATCAAACACACTGATAGCTGTTTCCATAAACTTTGTATCTCTAAATTTCAATAATTTAGAAAAAGCATAAATAGAGAAAATCCATTAGGATTTATTTTTTTTTTAAGTCTATACAAAACTAGTCCACATACATGTACCTTACTGCATAAAACAACCCACAAACCAATCAAGAACACAGGCTAAATACTGTTTTATAACTAAATCAGATTCCAGAAGTTGTTTTACAGGGAAAAACAAACAAGCAAAACCCTTAAAGACAGATTAGACTATGACAGACTACACTGAAGAAAGAACCCAGTTTTCCAGCAAATTTAGGCAAATTACACAGCAAACTGCACATTCAAAGCTATGAAATGTCACAAGAAAACTCCTTTTGAAATATTCTTCCACTACCTAGTCCTTTTGGCAGACACAACATGGAATATTCTTCACTCACAAGAGTTCAAGCCCTGAACTTTAGCATGGAGCTCGGAGCAAAGTGCAAAGGGAAGAGCGGTGGAGTCAGTACGATGCTTGGGGTCCCACTCGCTTTCCGAGGAGCTGGTCACCCTCTGCAATATAGTAGAAGATGAAATTTCCAGACAAACACCACCTGCAGCACTTTAGCACATTTAACTCACTATTAGAGGCTTAAATCAAATTGGCAGCAAATTGAACTGGGACAACAAGGGCAACAATTCTCCTTCGCAGCCTGCCCAGCCCCTCTCCTGGAGGATGCTGCTCTGCCACCCTGCCGCAGGATTGCCAACAGAAGCCATTTCTGTTTTCTTCACCCAGTTAGGTTTGAAGGAGATGTTTCAGGAGTGCCTGTGTCCCACCACAGCCATCCCCTGCAGGGGTGCCACCCCTGGCAAGGCAGGCAAACCCCTCTGCTGCGGCAGCTTAGTGCAGAGCTCCTCGGAACCCAGCACCCAAAGAGATCAGCACCCCTGCTGACCTCTTTCTTCGAGTGCTATCTAAAATCTTTTAGGATTTTTTGGCAAAAAACAGAAAGTGAAATAAATTCCACATGCACATTTGCAAATACATGGAATATACAAATAAAACTAGTACATACTGGCTAGGAGCTGAACGGCTCTCTGATGTAAACGCAACTTGTCCCTACAGGAATCTTAATACAATGTAAATAGTATTTTGGGATGTTACATCACCACTGTCTCCTCAATAGCTCTCAAAAGCTGTGAAAGAATGTTTTCGATTTATAGCACTGTAAGTATTAGCAAGCTATAACATAAAGTGAATTTATGCCACCATAAAACCAGCCAAAAGTCTCCACACAAAATCAACGCCATCTTGCCAGGACTTAAATAGCAGAGCTTATTTTCTAAGGGATCCAGGAAATAAGAATTCATTTCTACACCAGTTCTTCTTCACTGAAATTCCAAATTTTTCAAATGATAACATGAGCCTAAAATAATCTCCAGGTTAACTTTAGATGAGCTGATTTTTAATGCCAGTAATTTAACTTGGAGCTGTAGAGGCTCATCCAGGACATTTCACAAAACCATTCCTCATGTACCAATTCATTTTAAAAAATTCCAGATAAGGGCATAATTTAACAAACCTTTCATCTCTAAAATAATAATTTCAAACTTGGCATAAAAAGCTGTCTTGTTCAGATGCAGAATATTCTCAAACCTAGGCAAAAAGAAAATGAAATAATATACTTTGAGAGGCTGATAACAGAGCTTGTACCAAAGCATTATTTTCCACCTGGCTTTTGCAGACCCTAGAAAATATGTCTGGCAAATTCAAATGCACATTATCTCAGAATGGAAAATACCCAGATACTCTTCAAGATTCAGCAAAAACACTGAAAGATAAGCCCTTCTCAACTCTCTGCCTTTGGAAATGGTTTAGAATAGTTGCAATACATATGGAAACTGGTCATCAGAGACATTTGTTTAGTAGCTTTATTAATTCTGTTTGTTTATTGAAAGTCCTTAACCAAATTGAATATTAATGTTATTTTCTACAAGACAACCCAACAAACCTAATCCTCAGACGTGTAGCAACTAATTAAAAAGTTGCATGGATGAGAATTGGGTTACCCTTCACTTTGTCAGCAGACTTGCACATCGAAGCATAGATTTCCTCTACTTACTTAGATTGAAAGCT
Source organism: Dromas ardeola (assembly GCA_013398915.1). NCBI lineage: Eukaryota > Metazoa > Chordata > Aves > Charadriiformes > Dromadidae > Dromas > Dromas ardeola. The sequence continues at coordinate 214,664 of VYZM01020465.1, forward strand.
ATTTAATTATGAAACAGAATGTAACTGCAATGTAAATGCAATTTATTGAAACAAAAGATGCAATTTTAACTATGTAAAAGTGTAAATTTACAGACTACCTAAATATAATCTTTTACTGTGAAAGTATGTTTTTTTGAAATACCATAAAACCAGCAGTGAAATGCTGAAGACCCGCAGTAAAACTAAGTAAAAGCAAATTAAAGCTTTATAACAAGGAGAGCCACTTTTCTACAGAATTGGTCATATTTGCCAGAGATACCGCTCTCATACAACTATTCTTATTATCTTTCCTCATTTTAACATTACTTTGAGGCATAAGAATAAAAAGAATAAAGATGACGAGTATTGAACTGTTGAGTCTAGACAATAGACTCAAGCTGGCCTTTATCTTCTCTTGAGAGACCTTCTGAGATTATGTGATGCAGTACCTTTTTTTTTTTCTTTCTGAGAAATGGATGACTGAAGTCAGCAAATAATTTAGACAAAACCCAGCTTTCACAAGCCTAGTCAGAAGAATATTTCTCTGATGCTTTATTTTCTTTATAAGAATGGCTCTATTCACTTTATGCGTTTAAATCCAAAAAACGTGGCACTAAAACTAGGGAGATCTTCCCTTTTGCTCCCAAGAACTTCAAAAGAATAAAACTATTATATAAAATCAAATCAGACAATATTTTCTGGTTACAATACTAGGTCTTTTCTTAAACCTGAAGAACAGATGAATTATGACTGTTCATTCCATCATTTATATGAATTAGTACTTCTTCGCCACCCAGCGCATTATTAGACACCAGAGATGAATGTAGAGACATACAGACATGAAAGTGCTTTATACGTTTGCCAAGATTATAATTTGTTGTATACATTCAAGACTTGAAATGCAATGTGCTAGCAAATGCCGCTTTTCTTAAAAAAAATGATGACCGATATTCATGTCCGTAGAAGACAGCTTTCAGCTGCTTACAAATAACCTATTTGAAAACAAAAACCAGAGTGGGTATGGAAGGCAAATGGACTGTTAAAAATAAACAAACAACTCAATTTATTTATATTTTTCCCATTTTTAGTGTTAAAGATTAAAACCCCACAGACTGTAAATAATACACAGTTTTGAATTTGTAGTGAAGTATGAATTAGGTAGTTACTAGAGAGTTCACATATTTAATAGTCTCTGAGTGAGGCAGAATCTGACCTTGGCCGTGTCCAGTTGACTCTCAGGTTTAGTAGTGTAAGACTGAGTCATTCCTGGAGCAGCGACTCCAGGAATTCCTCCGCTACAGCAATGCAGAAATGAGCCATTGCTCCAGCAAGATGTTACTACAAGGACATAATTAAAGTTCCTTCT
>VYZM01020465.1:216652-231411 GCA_013398915.1 Dromas ardeola
TTTTATGACTTGACTTCTTGCCATACATGCAAGTTATTTATGCCACTGGTAATTTCTTTCTCCTAAATTGAATAGAATCAAAGTGATGTGAGAGTGGTTTTGATTTCTCTGAGTCAAAGGTATGATTAAAAATTAAAGCCAGAGTTGCGTTTTCCCCATTTCTGTGTTAGAGGCATACGATATGTGACATACACAAGACTTTGTTTTGTTGTGTGTGCCTGCCTCAACTTAGACACTAGCTCCATGAAAACTATTCACACCTTTGAAAGTCTCCTAGACACAAGCCCTAGACACAGATCTATTCAGTTATTAAGTAACACACGGAAACCTTGCAGGCAATATAAAGGATTTTAAGACACTGTGAGGCAGGGTGCCCACACACTTTGTACAGCAGTCCACCGTGCAGTCAGCAGACTGCAACATCACAGATGAGAAATGAGAAATTTTGAGGGCAATTGAGCACAATGAATTTTCACAGTGGATCAACACAAAGTCATTTAGAATGGGTATTTCTGAAGCACTGATACAATGAACACATTTACAGTGTTCAATGGCCCTAAAAATTCACCCTTTCACCTGTGGCATAGCTACTGCTGTGAGTGATTTCTTAGATCATTTTTTTTAATGTATATTTATATGCAGTGCGCATAGATATACACCTAGATACACACACATGCATACTTTCAATGTACCAATCAGCTTGTTGGCACGTTATGAAAAAAAATCTATTGAAATAGAAAAGCTTCACTGAGCTTTAAAAACACTGACGCTTTTTGACTCTTTCCAGCTGCGAAGTAAACTCCATGGTAAAGACAAACCTCACCTCAAGAATATCAAAAAACAGAAAACCAGTGAGCTCCAGAAATCTGGTTATCTAAAAGAGAATGAATGGGATACCGTTATCCTCTCCAGTTCTTTTCTTGCATGTAAAATGCTGAACTGAAAAGCAGGTCCCATCATCTCACTGCACACACTTGTGCAGAGAAGCCCAACTACGGTGGGAGGGAGCTACTGAACACTGTCCATCAGCTTCCTACACTTTCCTGTCGTAGTTTATAGGATGACACACATACTCACCAACAGATTCTTATTTTTCTTTTGGATTTTTATGCTTAAAGTAATCCGGGGTATTAAATAACAAACATCAGATCTGCACTTTTTACCATTGAGCTACTTCAGCTGACCCAGTAACACATCTTGCAGAGGCAGGCATTTCAAAGCAAGCCTGTCTTTGCGTCCAAGCCTTGCTTTGGTCAATAGCTCGTCGTTCTGCCTGCAGGCATGGCAGCTAACAGCAAGCGACACTGCTCCAATTTTATTCCGCACCATCTCCATGCTTCCCTTCTCAGAGATTAAGTTACTTTAAAGCAACCATCTTGTTTCTATTTCTGTGACCGATGCTGGTTATTTCTGAAATAACAATGCATGCTTCAGTAATAACAAGTTATTTCCCCCTGCTTTGACTGCAGAATGGATTCGCCACATGCTGCAATGTTAGTACTTTCCGGACCAGTCAAATTAACCTTTTGCCTGTGTAACAGCCCGTTGTCAGCGCTCTGTGCCCTTACCACAACCTGTCAAAACAGTTAAGTACAGCCCAACTGGGAGACTCCAAGCCACCATTTAGAGATTACATAGAATTTTGGCACATGTCTCTTCCGCTGTTTGGAGGAAAAAACTTACTACTTTTTTCTTACACAGGGACCGCACACCAACCATAAGAGTTTCTTTGCGCAAGCAAAGCATTGAAGAAGGCATTGCAGCGTCAATAAAGCTGTCCTGAGAAGACAGAATAAGTCTAGACATTATTACTAAACTTTGTTAATATTAGAAAACTCATAAAAGGTTATGGCAGATACTTTGCACTTGCCATCAAAAAAATCCTCATTTCTACTTTGTAAAGACCACCCATATTTTATAGCGTAAATAGACTTCTTTAAAGAATTATTAAACTTTGCTACATTTGCCATATAAGTTGGCAAATGATCATCATGCAATCATTTTAAGAGCAGGTGAATCCTCATTATCCTAATCTCCTTTCCCTTTTGACTTCTCCAGCCATCAGAAGGCTCCCGATGTGCCAAGTAGTAATGACACAAATGCGCGACACCAAAAGATAACACGTACTAACAAGAGAAGATACTTCACTAAAATATGGAGCTAGAAAAAGGATACTTATCTTGATAGCTACAAGCTTCCAATGCCGCTCCTTACTTTACGATATACATCTCTGGGTTTACAATACAAACTTTAAGGTATTAACAAAACATCCTGTCTGCTGTTTGTCATCTTTTGAAAAAGTCTTGTGATCTCAATAGCATAAGCAGTGACAGAAAATAATACTTTAGTGACCAGTGATTCTCTACAGTTATTTTCATGAGTGGTGGTATCTAATACCCTCTCCTGTTACAGAAGTTTTCTTTCACTTAGTAGAACCAGGAACAAAGCAGTAAGTAACCCTCCTAAATCTTGTTTCAATTTGTAAGGCTGTTGCAGTAGCTGACAAGGGTGGTTCACTGAGGTATCTCCGTGTCGGCACAAGCCAGTTTATAAAGTCCCTAAAGGCTCTCAAGACTCAGGTTGTCTTCAGGATATTGATAGGTATTCACCCACTGCGTCCTTGTACATTTAATAGCCTGATGCAAATCCTCAGTGCCAAGATGGAAATTAATCTGTGTGAATCTTCCACATAGGCAAACACAGGCTGTCAGAAGCAATTGCAGTCAGGAACGGGAAAGCAGAACTTCATCTGCAAAGCTGTTAGCTTTTTGACTTTGGAGTTCGACAGCTGAAATACGATAGGGAAGACAGTTGAGGAAATACAAAGTGCATAGATTAAGATGCTATCATTTGTAGCAAATGCCGCATTCATTTCCACTGCCACCTCATTCCTGGGAGGATAATTTAAGACAGTTTATTTCTTGAGATTCTCTGAGAGAGTTCTGAGATCTGAAGAACCTTCATCAGGGGTTTTCTGGCTTCTTACACGTTGCTTTTTTCCATGATGGCCAATACCTGTTGATTTGTACTAGCTTCTGTGCTTGAACAAACAGTAAAACGAATCCTCAAATAAAAAGTCTTTTTTTTTTCCTTCACTGCTTTTGTAGCTGTTGAATACATTTTTGACACAGTTGATGGGTTGAAAAAAATATCAAAGATGAAGAGAATAATTTTGGTTGAAAGCAACCTCTGGAGCTCACCTAGTCCAACCTCCTGATCAGAGTGCGTCCACCTAGAAGAGGTTGCCCTGAGCCATGAACAGCTGGGTTCTGAATGTCTCCAAGGATGGAGTTTCCAGAGCATCTCTGGGAAATTGCTTCCAGCGTTTGACCACACTCATAGTGTCTCCATCTTTCCTCTGCTCTTTTCTAAGACAGATGCAGATTACAATAAGATCTTCCCTTCACTTTCTCTTCTCCAAGCTGAACAAACCCAGTTCTCTCAGCCTGTCCTCACAGCACGTACACCAGCTTGCTGACTACCTTGGTGGCCTCTGCTTAACTTGCTTCAGTAAGTCAATGTCTGTCTCGAAGCAGGGAGCCCAAACCCAGACACAGCACTTCCAACATGGTCTCACAAGAGCTGAATGGAGGGCAACAATCATTTCCTTGGACCTACTGCCTGCCCTCTTGCTAATGCAGCACGGTACGTGTTTGGAGTATTATACATACAGTGTTTTGCAACTGAAAACCTGTTTCCCATCCAAAGGATCCTCCAAGTCAAGAAAAAACCACACAAGTCCAAAATATATTAAGTTCCCAAAGCTCAGGCTTTGGAAATATCTGTTGTAAAGGTTATTATGTCAAAGTGTCCTCCCAGGAAGGGCTGACAGAGGAAGAAAATCTCAGAATATGACAGAACATACTGTGCAAGGCTTTTCACAGCTCACTCCAATCAGCAGCCAAGGACACAACCTCAATAAATTCTTAAAAAGTTTATAAATGCTTAAACTACAGATGTTCACAGACCATTAATATCTAGCTTCCAGAATATTGCATCTGGTAGTATATGAACTTTATACAGTCCAATACAATTTCTTTTCTATACTCAACACAAACAGTAGAAGCAAGTATTTCAGATACTGTCATAAAACCAGAAAAAGTACAGTTTTGTTAGAATGTTGACAGCTAAGCTATCTAGACTGTGCTTATTTTAATATTTAATTATATTCTGAAACCACTACAGAGATGCTGCTCTGAAACTGATACTATCATCTACTTTAAATTATTACTCTAATTCTGAACTTCACTGAATTCATTTTGTTGCAGTTGCCCAGACAAGAAAGATGGTAAGTCTTGTAAATCCTCTCGCCATAGAGTGAGAAACTGGGGTAAAACAGCAGCTCCTATATCACCCCTGTCAGCTTAATGAATGTACTGAAAGAACTTGAAGATATGGCTTGTGCTGCTTTGCAGAAACATCTCTTATTCCAAAGAGTGACCCATCAAAGAGAAAGGGGTAGAAAGGCGCCTTTGACTGTGACCACCCTCAGGATGTTCTCTGCACTTCTCAACCAGAGCTCAAGAAACTCCAGAATCGTCCTTTTTTTGCCATGTTCCTCCAGAGTTACAGAGGGATTTTTGCAATTGGATTACTATTTGACAGTTAACATGTGTTTTCATCAGATGAATGACAATTTGAAAAGAACTGTTATAATTTTCACTGAGCCTAAAAAAAGTTGTTTACAAGAAAGCCAAACATCCATTCCTTGCCTGCTTCAGCACTATCTATTATACCTGCATATTACTTGTTCAGATATTTCTGGTTTGATCGGCTTTTTAGCGGCTTTCCTAATAAACTCCTTTAAAAAAAATGCAGAGTATAACTTCCTAAGGTTAAATCACCTGAGGAAATCGAATTGAAAAAGAAAGTTATTCTATATCATACTCTAGTAAGCCTCTCTTGGCATGGTAGGGTTACCTTTCTCCACAGCAAATCTAGTCAAACTTCGTGCTGGTCATCGAAAACAGTTGAGGCTGTGATTTCAGTTGCTGACTTGCCTCAAATCTTCATATTAAAGGCTATCTACAAAATCTTTAGCTACAAACAATGCGCAGCACAAGACATGGGCGTTCCAACAGGCTGAGGTCCATGGGAAGCAAGCAGATGCAAGGAGACCAAAGCACTGTAATACCTGATTGCAGTTAGCAGCTTTTCTCTTTATCCATGCAGCACTCCCTTCCTCTTTCGGACAGCGTAGCAGAAATAGTGCCCACCTGTCCTCCTCTCCAACTATTACGGCTTATGTTGCAGGCAGGGGAAATGGGAAAGCTCAGCAGTCTGATCACCAGTGAGGGAGTGACATAGAAAAAACAAACCATTTTTTATATTGCTATAAAAACAAAAGACGCTATAAAGGCAGTGCAATGCCAGCTAAACTGGTGCAGCTGACAGGTATATGGATTGAAAATATGCTGGCAATTAGAAGCCTTGGCTAAAAAAACCTGAACGTACACAACTTTCAAAACTATGCTACTGTCTACACAGTTCAGCCATCTCTTAGCTTTGGCAGTAGTTTGCAGCTGGCAAGTAAGGAGGACCTGGCCAGGAAGGGGATCCTGCGTGGCTCCTCTCCGATCTAACCCCCGTTCTCAGTATTGAAAGGGATCAAACACCTTCTACTTCAACGACCTGACCTTGAGCAGGAGGCCCACAGGAAAGGATTGAGCACTCTTACAACAACGGCAGCAAGTATGAACGTTCGTCCTTCTCTGGTACCAGAGCAGCTTTCATGGGAAAGGTGCTCTACGTGGGTGAAGCATTCAAGAATCACCTGCTACCTCCTCCTGATCCTGCTGGATCTGTCCTAACAAGCGACAGCCCTGGCACTTCTATTCCTACAGCTGTCTGGTCCCATGCAGAAGCCTTGGAGGAGCTGCTGGCCCCAGCATCTGCAGATAGCAGCCCTGATGGAGAATATAAAAAGGTTTTTTTCAAAAATTCTTCCATTTTCATATTTTTCGAAATAGGCAGGCAAGGGATTGAAAGGGGTTTGGAGGTTTCCGAGGGCAAGAAAGCAGGTGATTCAGTCAGGACTCGGGGGCATGCTGCACATTGTGAGGTTGAAGTTTTATTTCCTCCTCTGGTAATTTGTCAAACAGATTGTTATAAAGAGTTACAGAATCAAGAAATGTCAGACAAATACAGAAAAGCTTTGAAACCTTTTGTGATAAAGCAAAAGTAACAAGTACAGTTACAACAGCTGCATGCACAACTGTGTTTCCAAGGCAACAACTCACAATCCTTACAGCTATAAAAATCCTATACACCACGGGGGAGTTGTGAAATTAGGGAGACTCCAGCTAAAATAGAATATAGAAAAACGGACTAAAGCAGAGAAGCAGCAGGAACACAAAAATTATGAAACTCATGCTGCTTTTAACAGCTGTAGCCTGGGAGCCCCTCGGCGATGTTTTGGTGAAGCCCTGGCCTCCAGGCCTGGCACACAGGCTTCCCTTTGTCTCCCATGTTCCAGGTTACCCACTCGTCAGTGCCACGGGGAAAAAAAAAAACCAAACTATTAGCCTAAAATTGGCAGTGCAGGTCACTCGTGCAGGGTAATGGCACAATCCTGCCTACTTTATTCGCTGGCTTAAGCAAGCGTCTAGCCTATTAGCAAACCAGCACACTAGGATAAACTAATACTTTGTAATCACTTCAAGGAAAGAAAGAAAAAAGGCAATTTCTTTCTTTTTAATATTATTGTTGTGCTTATGGGACAATAAAATGTAAAACCTTAGGATTTAAAAGGCACCGTTTGTCTTGTATGAACTCATTTATAGACATATTATTCACAAACAACTTGCAGGTTTGTATACAGAACTTCTCCAGCTTCCGAAAACCCGCAGCTGCCCGATTCCCAGCACCTGAGCAGGCAGAGGGGAGCTGGGCCAGGCGGCAGCCACCACTGCCTGCACGATTCCCGGAGAGCAGAAAGACAAACACTCTGAATAATTTCTAGTTACAGACATACCTGCAACTACAGTGAAAGCTAACTGTAGTGGAGGCTCACCTGTCGGTAGCATCGGTACCTCTTAGATACACTGGACTGTACACCATGTAACTGGCTACGTCTGCGTGAGAATCATCAACACAGAAAAGTAAACTTAGGGAGTTAAAAACACATAATTAAACACCACGTATGGGCATTTGGTAAGAATTGCTAATTTAAAAAGACAACAGGCATGTATCTTCCTTCAAAGCATTTGAATTCTCAGTGTGAGGATTAGGAAAGTGCAAAATCAAGGTACGGAATTTAACAGGTATGTAATTACTAGCAGCAGTAGTGGGTACACAGATGAAAATAGCCTAGACAGGTAAAAAGGCACTGAACAGCTTTACATACTGCTGAACAGGAGTCTCCTCTGTTCCAGTTGTGTGAATCCAGGCCCGTAGTAGGACTGAAATCAATAGTTATTTTGCATTTAAAGAGAAATAAAAGTACACCTTTGTTCAGTGCTTCTGCAGAATCACTGGCCATGTCTCTGAGCCATTGGATCACCTTTAGGTTCAGTCCCTTCAATTCTTTTCTTTTAAATTCAAGACACTTGTTCTGCCGTGCCCTACTGACAAGCGCAGTACTACAAATATTTGATTTGCAGAATTTGCATTTTTTGCACACAGTGAAGTTTCCAGTTAAATCCTCGTGCCCCCTCGCCTTTGCACCATCGTTTCCCGCTGCTCGACGATGATGAGGACACACAAACAGTGCGACTTGATCACGGAGCTCATTTCTCCTGTCTTAGTAACATTTCCTATATAGGTGCTGATCAAAGACTAAGTGACAAACTCTATATCCTGATCCTTCTTCCTTCTTTCATCAAATAGGTATAAATAAGAGATGACTACAAACATTTCTGCAGACACACCTGGGGAATTTTTAGATCAAGATCATTGTATTTTTTTCTTTGTTATTTATGTGAGTAAAAACAGATTCTGATTGCAAGGCAACACTTTACAAAGACAGCTTTAGATTGACTAAAGTGAGCTGTGATCTCTTCCATAGCTTTTTTCTGTTCCCATCCATTTTCATTTTAACAGTGAGACCTGAGCCACAAGGAATGACTCATGACTTCAGGAACCCATGACAGTGGCAGAACTCAGGCCAGTGCTTCCAGCCTACTCAAGCACTCGTACTTCGATGGTTAAAAGCCTTCAGGGGTATATTCACCACTGTATATATTATATATACTTATTCTAGAATGAAGGCAGGGAAGCAGGACAACGTATATATGCTCTGCTGAAAAGAGCTAATTTTCACGAGCTAATGAAGTGACTAGCAAATTTTAATGCTTTGTGAAGCATTAATCACTCATTCCTATTAAAATATTGAAGATATTACATACTATATCATAACCCCTACACATTCAGTGATACAAAAGCCTATAAAAAGATATATGAATATAGACTTAATGAAATGTGTGATTTATTTTTTTTTCCAGTCTTCACCGTACCATTTTCTTATTTGTTTGTTAAAAATAGGACTGTGTCGTGGTTTGCAGGTTGGGTTTGTTGTCCAGTCCTCAGTGCTGCCCTTGTCCCCAGACACACTCGGGTCAGTACTCCTGTATTTCCACACATCCCAGAGTTCAGCCTGCTCATACTGAAGCTAAGGAAAAAGATCCTATAATCCCAGTGGCAGAGGGCTCGGACCCACTCTTTCCAGGGAATATCAGCATTCAAGAAAATACAAATGGACTGTGAAGGACCACCTCCCTCCAAGAGAGAACAGATTTTGCCTTTTCTACTGAAGGTATTGTTAGCAGCTCAACACACGGGGAAATATCAATAGGCTCTTTGAGAATCAAAGGAGCCTGTATATAACAATGCTTTTGTCTTTGATGATAAAGCTAATTGTTCTCTACTTTCTAAAATGCCTCTGTGTCTCCTATAGATTTTCCATATATTATTTTTCAACCACTTCTACTGGACAATGTAAAGCTTTCTTAGTGTTGCAGTCAATAAATGAAAATATACAAGTCTTTATTTACACTAAGAGACAGGGGCTCTAATGCAGCCCTTGTAGTGCAATACATCACAGATCTATAGCTTTCCTTAGGGTTTATTCTTCCTCTTACACAACTGCAAATGGATCTAAATCAAACCAAACACCTGGAGACTTCCCAGTCATATTTTCCTGTCCTAAATGAGCAGATGTCACTCTACCCGTCATATACCCAATCCACGCAACAGGGAGTAACAGCTTCAAAGTATCAGGGAGCAAAGGAAACGGTCACACTGGCAGACTCTCCCATTTGTGTGGTACAATAGTTTATCCTGACATTTGTTCTTTTGTATTTACCAACTAGAAAAGGAAGAACATATTTTTAATTGCTTTTATCCTTCAAATGGAAGAAACCCAACTTATTCTAAATAAATAAATACAAGTAACAGTAACCACTTGCAGAAATCTTAGAATGAAATAGCCCTAGGCCTTTCCAGCAGCTTCTGCACAGATTGAACTAGATTAGATGCTAAATCATTTTCACAATTCAGATACTTGATATTTTATCTGTTTAATAGGTTCCCCATTTCTTTTCTCTTTACAACTGCGACAGCAATTACAAGTGCAATGAATATTGATACAACATAAAAACAAGCCATTTTTTCCTCACGCTGCTTTTAAATATGTAATAGATATTTAGACACTACTACTGTTGTGAATAACACATTTCACCAACATAAATGGTAAGACCGTGGACAAGAGATGGCTGAAATGTCAAGCATAACAAGTTCTCAACAATAAGGACAGACTCTTAGGATAAAAATGACAGATGCACATGGAAGAGAGAGAGATTACAGGGAATGGAAGATAAAAACTTGTTCTTTCAGCATCTGAGAACAAACTACTTCATAGCTACCTAGGTTCCTGATTTCTTTAGGAAAAAATCCAGACATACCCCCAAGTGTCAAACAGCTGTGAGATTATTTGCAGACACGGGGACATGGCAATACTTTCAGACACACACACCCCACGTGCCAGCTCTGAACGCGGTTCTCATCTGAAGCACATGAAGAGAACTTAAACTGCAAGGACTGTGAGCATGCTTCCTTTGCTTTTTCACGTGGCATATTAATGCATACCTATTTGTGTGTAGCTTTTCTTAATTTCAGCAAATAATTAGTGTTCTGAGATACGTTAGGGATGAACTCAGCTGGGATGCTTGATTTATGTCTGTTGTTTCTGTGTAATGAATATAAGAACACAGTATGAAATTAAGAAAGAAGGGAATATTAGAAAATAAGGTAAAAATTAGGTGAGTTTCATGAACATATAGTAGAAATGCACTTTTGTATTTAAGAAAAACTGAGTATCTTCTCAATTTCAACTCAAGTCAACCAACAACTTGACATCCCCAGTAGAATTTCAAATTTTGGTACATGCTTTCATATGGAATATTTCAACTTGCACAAATTTCCAGACCAATTTACAAGTGAAATGCAATTTAGAACACAATGTACTTTAAGTTGACCTTCTCATTGCTACTAAGTCATATACTTTTATCTATTTATTATGACTGGACATGAAACCAGAAAACAAGAGCCTGAACACTTAGTTACTTTACCACTCCTTAGCAAATTAAATGTGTTTTCTTCCATCTGTTTTGTTTTGCTCGATATTGAAAATTTAACTAGTCATATTCTCAACATGTGCTGACTATTTCACAGACAAACTATTTAAGTACCACATAAAGGAAACATGCACTTATCAACTTATATACACATACTGAACAATTACACAAAGAAACGTACTTTAATAGACAGACCAACACTTCCATAAAAAACAGAGCAGTCTCCTAATGGAAACAAAAAAGCAACATGGGAATTTTTCTCATTGTATGGTTCTCGTCACTTTGGAGTTCCCTCATGTAGAGTGAGTTTGTACCCAAATGGGAGGCACGTTGTGGTAGATCGGTATAAATAACTCATTGAGAAAGAAGATGGCCTTGATCATCAAGAAATGCTCAACATCAGCCACGCAGGGCCATGCTTGTGGAAAATTAATGTTCTTCGCAAAGCTTTATCGTAAGATGTATTCATCAGAAGTTGGGTTTGTTTTGTTTTGTTTTTTTAAATAAATCACAGTTTTAAAGCAGACTAGCACACGGGTAATATCTGTGCAATTTAGCATCCATTAACCTCACAACTGTATCATTTGTAAAATGTGGAGGAGGATCAATTCCTCTTCCAGAAGTAGCATAATGATGTTATCAGATTTATAGTGTTAAAATAAACACAATGAAAGCAAAACAGCTAAAAAAAAGTAAATAATTTATAGCCTATATACAACAGAATTTTTAGTTGTCTCAAGCAACCGCTAGCTTTGAGCACCAGGATCCAACCTCTCAGAGTTATCTGCTATCCATGTGGCCACGGTTGCCCTCTATTACCATGACCTTTCATATAATTATATTTTTAAGATTATGATCATTCCGATGGCTGTCATGATCAAACACATAAATTTTCTGTAACCTATTGTGGACAAAAGTCCCTGCAGTTAATTTTTCTAACGTAAGTTTTTGTCTACTTTTCTGAAATTTTGCCAGCACAGCACCTCAAAGATTTCAATTTTCTTCCTGTCAGCAGGAGCACTTCTTTCTCATGATTCACATTCTGGTTACTGGGGGAAAAAAAAAAAAAAAAACAAAAACAAAAAACACCACACAAAAAACCTGCACTTTTTTACCAGTCATGCCCTGTACAATTCAAGTTTCCCAATTGTTTTACTTGCAAATTTTAAGAACTCCCAACAACTGATGCATTTAACTGTCAAGCAGCACAGACTAGTAAATAGTGTAAAGAGCTTAGGTTGGATCCTAAATAACCATATTAATTTGCTGTCTCTACAGTTCGATGACTGTGATGCCTTGCATCTCAATCTGATTAATGAAATCTAGATTTTTCACATATTCACAAACAGTCCTTATTCTTTGCAATATTTTGTTGTTTCCAAATTTGTGGTTGCGGAAAGATGCTGTTTTATTGTTACCGCTGAAATCTGTTCAAGGATTTTAAGGAATGGTAAAGCAGTTTCAGTATGTAAGGTCTTTCCCGTATCCCCCTGTCGCACAAAGGAAAGGCTGCAAACGGAACACATTCTTGTCTCATACCCTCCCACAACCCATTCGTGCTTGCTGTGATGACAGAAATTATCCATGTCTTCATATTTATACACATATACTTTTAGACATACACTGACTATATATATACACATGGATGAAATAATACGAAATAATGTTTCCAAGTAGTCACTGAAGCAGTCTCCAGTTGCTCATGCTATCCCATGTATCTTCCAATAATTCAATGGGACAATATGCTGATACATAAAACCGCTATTTATAATGGTTAAAGACAATTTCCTCTCGTTAACCTGTTGCAGTTTCTAAACTATAAATCTTGCCACTGTGTGCCACTGGTGGATCATCTTGTCTTTGATACTTTAATAAAAAACATAATTGCTGTCTCCCTGCTGCATACCCTCCTGTTTGTGGCTGCTGGTGATTGAATATTCCACGCAAATTCCACTTTCTAAAGGCACTTTTCTCAATTGGGAGTCCATGCCATCCCAGGAATAATGCCAGTCAGAACCATTTGCCAATTCATTTGAGGAGGATCAAGTGAGGGACCAGTTAGGCCAATTAGATATTCACAAGTCTATGGGCCCTGATGGGATGCACCCGAGAGTGCTGAGGGAGCTAGCGGAAGTTATTGCTGGGCCGCTCTCCACCATCTTTGAAAGGTCCTGGAGAACAGGCGAGGTGCCTGAAGATTGGAGGAAAGCCAACGTCACTCCAGTCTTCAAAAAGGGCAAGAAGGAGGACCCGGGGAACTACAGGCCGGTCAGCCTCACCTCCATCCCTGGAAAGATGATGGAACAGCTTGTTCTGGGCGTCATCTCAAGGCATGTGGAGGAAAAGAGGGCTATCAGAAGCACCCAGCATGGATTCACCATGGGGAAATCATGCCTGACTAATCTGATAGCCTTCTATGAAGGTGTGACCGGATGGACAGATGAGGGGAAGAGCGGTAGATGTGGTCTACCTTGACTTCAGCAAGGCGTTCGACACGGTCTCCCACAGCATCCTCATAGGGAAGCTTAGGAAGAGTGGGTTAGATGAATGGACAGTAAGGTGGATAGAAAACTGGTTGAAAGACAGAGCTCAGAGGGTCGTGGTTAGGGGCACAGAGTCCAGTTGGAGATCAGTGACGAGTGGTGTTCCCCAGGGGTCAGTACTGGGCCCAGTCCTCTTCAATATATTCATCAACGACTTGGATGAGGGGATAGAGAGCACCCTCAGCAAGTTTGCTGATGACACAAAGCTGGGGGGGGTGGCTGACACACCGGAAGGCTGTGCCGCCATACAGAGAGACCTGGACAGGCTGGAGAGTTGGGCGGAGAGAAACCTTATGAAATTCAATAAGGGCAAGTGTAGGGTGCTGCACCTGGGGAGGAATAACCCCCTGCACCAGTACAGGTTGGGGGCTGACCTGCTGGAGAGCAGCTCGGTGGAAAGAGACCTGGGAGTCCTGGTGGACAACAGGATGACCATGAGCCAGCAATGTGCCCTTGTGGCCAAGAAGGCCAATGGCATCCTGGGGTGCATCAAGAAGAGTGTGGCCAGCAGATCGAGGGAGGTCATCCTCCCCCTCTACTCTGCCTTGGTGAGGCCACACCTGGAGTACTGTGTCCAGTTCTGGGCTCCCCAGCTCAAGAAGGACAGGGAACTGCTGGAGAGGGTGCAGCATAGGGCTACCAAGATGATTAGGGGACTGGAACACCTCTCTTATGAGGAAAGGCTGAGGGAATTGGGTCTGTTTAGTCTGGAAAAGAGACGGCTGAGGGGTGACCTAATTAATGTGTACAAATACTTAAAGGGTGGGTGTCAGGAGGATGGGGCCAGGCTCTTTTCAATGGTGCCCGGCAACAGGACAAGAGGTAATGGGTACAAACTTGAGTGTAGGAAGTTCCATCTCAACATGAGGAGGAACTTCTTTACTTTGAGGGTGGCAGAGCACTGGAACAGGCTGCCCAGAGAGGTGGTGGAGTCTCCATCTCTGGAGACATTCCAAACCCGCCTGGACGCGTTCCTGTGCAACCTGCTCTAGGGTGGCCCTGCTCTGGCAGGGGGGTTGGACTAGATTATCTCCAGAGGGCCCTTCCAACCCTATGATTCTGTGATTCTGTGATTCATAAAGTTCAAGAAGCTTCAGAACTACAGCTCAGCTCCAGCTGCCAGTCAGTTACAAATGCGATTGCTTAATACGATTCTTGCAGCTGGACTCAACGAGGCCCATAAGATTTACGTAAGAGTTTAAATTTCTGAATTTGTGTTAAAAACACATTCCCATTATCCAAAGGAGTTTGTCTGAATACATAACAAAGTATAGATTAGACAGAGTTGTGACATCAATTTTCTAATTGTTTTACAGATGAGCATAAAAAGAAAAAAATGCTCAAGGACAAAACTCCTGGAAATACACCACCAACTCCAATAAAATTGTCATTCATCTTTGCATCTACAAGGAACAAAAAAGTAAAGCTTCTGAATCTCCTCCAGCCACCTGAATTAATCTTGTTGAAAATTTCCCTGCATCCTCCACACTGTTCTCTGCCCCTCAAGTCTACCCATCTATGTTACGTTGGTTATTTGAGTTTATGCAGTGCCTTGGCTCTAGGACTGCTCTTTTGTTCAATCCAAAGACTGAGCTTAAGTATAGTATTTAATTTTCAAAGAACTATGTCTATACATCCCCCCCCC
>VYZM01020465.1:231433-251930 GCA_013398915.1 Dromas ardeola
CCCTTTAAAAAATCACCTCTAGCCTTATCACAGCTCTCTGAATTATCTTCAGCCAATGTTCAAAGGAGGCCTTCTATATTTTCTCTTCATCAATCCCATTCTAAATTACAGGCAGCAGTATAATTTGGTTCCTAAACATTTATCTATAATCTGCATCTTTCCATGCAATTACGAACATTCCGAATTCCGTTCTTTCAGGAACATAATTTCAAATCTATGTTCTTTAGAAGAAGACAATTTCACATCAGCTTCAATATTTATTTCAACAATCTTGTGTAGCACATATTTACCTTCCTTTAGCACTAACCCCATTCTTCCTGTAATCAAATTGATTCTGTATTTTGAGTTACAACTTTTCCGCCACTGTTTCCTTTTTACTCTGTTATTGTCAGTAATTCCACTGTATAAATAAAATCGTGCCTTGTGCACTGAGATCTGGAAACTCACTGCTAATTGCTGCATTATTAATTGCTAAGTTAACTAGTGGCAACAGGGAATCCAACTGCTGTCTCTGGAGGGCCAAAAGGATTGTAAGAGAAGGAGCTTTTTACATCAGCTGCTCTTTTTTCTTTCTGGGAACGCAGTCTATGTTGTTTTCCTGAAAACATGCGAGCAGTGATAGAATACAAAGAAGCCCTACGCAATGGACTCAGTGTGCTCTAAGAGAAGCTTACTTTAATTAGATTATGTCACTAGAATTGCTTAGTAATGACTATTGAAGGCACAGAAGAAGAATGCTACAACTATAATTATAGTATCTGACAAACCAACAAATTAAGTACTAGATACCTCCAAATTTACCAAGGTTTTCCTTTCCTGTCTTTCTACTGATGCAATATTTAAAATGCTTCACACAGATTCATGCATGTGCAGCATGACAATTGATTGGCACAAGGTGATTTGTTTTCCTGAATGATGCCAGTATGATCCTCACTCACAGTCTTTTATTGATCCTTGAAACAAATACCATCCTGTACTGGTTTCATTAGACAGGCTCTCTCTTGTTAATTACCGCTCACTCAAATCTTTTGCTGTTTCATTAAGGTGAACAAATTGGAAGAATTAAATAAACAATCCATGTCAGCTGCCACTGTGGCGTTCTCATTCCTGGTCTTTAATTCCCCAGAATGCCAATAAGGAAAAGGGTTTTTTCCCCCCTTTCTTTTTTTTCAGTATTTCTGACATCAAGTCACAACAAAGTGGTGCAATGCACCATAAGAATTGACTAAATCAAGTTGGAAAATAGTCTGAAAGACTTGGCTGACTACATCCCAAATCCTTTTGGACTTTAGGGAGAGTTCTTCTACCTAACTGCAGATACATGCAGTTTCATCAGCGTCTCTGCAACAGATCAAAACAAGCTGTTTTCCTCTATTCACAAGGAATAGAGTGAAGGACTAAACAGCAAAAATAGTTTGTATGGAGATTTCCAAAATTAGTGGCATTAAATTGCTTTGATAGAATCATTTGAAAAATGGTTGTGGAGAAAAAAAACGACCTTCAAATTTCCTTTACAAATAAAATCAGCGTTTTTCCTCTTTATTGGTAAAATCTGGAAAAAAAAAAAAAAGAGGAAAAGTAAAAAATTTTACTTATTCCCTGCACGGGGTATAACTGATTTTGGAAGGCTGTACAACAGTAGACATTGGAATTAGAGAACATTCCCTATAGTCAGGAATACCTAATGCAAGCTCAAGATTCAAGGTGATTAAGAATAGCCAGGGCACTTTTTACTAATAAATCCTTTACTCTGTGTGTTCTCAGGCTTCTGAAAATGTCTAAATCTCCCTAAGCATATTTAGCAGCTTTATCAGTATTAATGTAATGATTCCCACACCTCTTTTCATTGCACTCTCAGCCAGTCACTAACAGATTTCCTTACGACCAGCAGTGAACCACTAAAAAAAACCCAGAAAGCAGCAGAATTTAGAGAAAGCTGCCATTTTTCAGAATTTTCCTAAAACCAGAAACATCTGAAAATAATTCAGTTGCTGCTTAAGTGCCTTCTCCCCCCTCCCCCGGCTTCTTTCCACTTCTTTACTATCTTGCCTTCCCCAGGACACAACCTTTACAGAAAGAAACCCCAAGTCCATCTACAGCTAAGCTGCAATAAATAATGGACCAGGAGGAGCTCTGGGGAAAAGTCCACTTTCTTTTTTTCTGAGATAACCACGCTCTATGTCATATTTACACTAAAGAAAGTGACAGACAATAATCTTAAGATGCAGAACAGAGAGATTTTTGACATCTGAAGCACACAGTGACTATTGCGAACCTATGCTTTTGGGTTTAGGGGAGCGCTATTTTTCAGCAAACATCTTTTAATTTTCAGAAGGATAAAGCACAAAAACTAAGAAGAGAAGCTAATGACCACCACTATGAGTTGAAAGCAATTAACAGCAATAGTAACATATATTTATATGAACCGGAGACCAAAGGAGCGTAACTACAAAGTGAGGTTGGAAACACTGATGTCTCATCTTCCCTTCCTCCTGTATCCCCCTTTCACTCCCCTTTCTCTTCAGTTTTCTATCTTCTACTCGTCTTTATCTGAAAGGGACCTATCAGCTATTATGTGGCTGACTGGTAGTGATGAGACTGCCAAAATGTGACAGCCTTATCTACAGCACAGCCCTGCAAATTGCCAACCATTGATCCAGCAGTCTGTGCCAGCTGATCAGTGCAAAGCTGTTTTGATTTCTTTTCTTCTGGGAAAGAAATGAACTTCTCTGCCAGCAGCCACTATGCTGCCAGTGCTATTCCCCAGCCAAACAAAGGGCCTGAAAATTAGAATTTAGTTAGATGAATTAACATGACATTCCTTTCTCCTCACTTGATTTTTGCAGTATTATGGATGTTGCATCCTATTCTGAAATCTGAGGAAAAACAATACAATTGATTAGAATAATTTCTCTTCTGGTTTTATGTACATAAATATCTTCCAGGTACATAGTTTAGCATTGCCAGATCCCCATAACCTTCTATCACAGGAGCTTTTCAAAACAGCCTCTCTCTATTATTACAATCAAATTTCACTACTGAAGAAATTTCAGCTACTTATGTCCCATTGCAGGAAGGAATAATATTTTGCTCAGTTTCTTCTCCCCAAATGACATCCTTGTGGGATCATTTAAAAAACTGTATTTATTTACCTCTTCAAAAGAAAAAATGAATCCAAAAAAGGCAATCTCGTATTTCTGCTTTTACATCTACGTTCTGTAGCTTATTTACATTTGTCCCTCAGTCTGTAACAGCTTTACAGAAATAAAGAATGTGTGTATGCTTCAACATGCAGACCAGGGGAGATATACCCAAGAAAGGTCAACAATATCACTTTCTTGGCTTATGTACTCAAAACGGGGCATTGCATAGCTTCTCTCTGTTTAACTCTGAAATCTAAACATTGGCAGAGGTCCATGGATAGGTTTTTATTTCATTTAATTTTTAAATTAATCAGTGACTTCGTTGATTGAAATAATGGCCCAAAGTTTGGCAAAGAAGAACTTGCTGACACAGGAATCAGAAGAGATTTGTAACAAAAGATACAGTCTGAATTCTGAAGCTCTGACTCTTGCTTTAATACACAGCAGGATTAAGTGGAAAAAAAAGAAAATTCAATTTTTTTTTGTCTCTCCATATACCAAATTGCCTATCTAAATTTCTCAGTTTAGCTAAACTTTCTGCAGAGGCATGCTTTCATTCGATTTGATTTTACCTCTGCAGACACTTTCAGATAATTTTCTATTTTATTCTGAAATCCTGAAATATGTCCTGGAACTTTTGATTGGCTTCATAACAACTTTTTTTTTTTTTTTTTTAAGTCAGAATATTTGTCAACCTACACAGTATGTTGCAAAATTAGCAGAGTATTCATTAAGCCCTTTCTAAGTTCCCGAATTGGGGTGGAGTGTATCAGGAAACCCACCCCTTCTTTCAAGTTACAAAAGATTTTTTGCCCCTTCACCCCAAATAAAACATTTCATACTGATGGACATCATCTGACTCCAGGCAAGACTAAATCTGTATAGCCAGCTCCAAAACGTAACATCAGAAGGGAACTCACACCTCTCATTACATCAGAGAAAGATGTAAAATATGCATCATGGCAGCTGAACTCTTCAGAGGAAACTGCCTTTGTCACACTTTATAACACTTCTTTCCGACTGCTGTGTTACCTTTACTGAACTGCAGTGTATGGGATAAATCAAAGGGGACGCAGGCAGTC
Source organism: Dromas ardeola (assembly GCA_013398915.1). Taxonomy (NCBI): domain Eukaryota; kingdom Metazoa; phylum Chordata; class Aves; order Charadriiformes; family Dromadidae; genus Dromas; species Dromas ardeola. Next base: position 235,659 of record VYZM01020465.1, read on the forward strand.
AGCGGTCCACAGGCAACCCTTAAGTAACATTAGCACAGCCTTCTGCAAATACAAAGCACTACGCAAGTCCTGAGGAATATTAAAATGGTTTTTATCTTGATTCCTTTATGCAGATTGCAGTGAGATCTTTCTCCTGTACTGGGAAGAACTTACTTAGCATTACTGCACCACCGGTTCTAATTCCTCTTTTAGATGTCACTCATGCTTCCCTCCCCGCCCCCCCCTTGAGTTTGAAATCTTCATTACACTTGGAAAAACACAAAAAAATACAAAGATGCTGTATCAATAAAAAACACATGAAGAATGAAAAGCCATGCAGAAAAAGAACGAATTACTAGAAGATTAGTGTACTAATTAGCAAACATAAGCTAATTCATACTGGTAACACACGAAGGAAATAGCTCTATTTCCCTCCAGTTCCCTTCAGTAAGAAATACAGACTGTAACAACTGCTGCAATTGTGCAAGTTATATTCCATATTCCGCCTGGCCACTTTGCAATGCTAGCTAGAAAAAACATCATCCACATCTAAATAAAGCACTTATGAAGGACTTAAGTAGCTGAAATTAGAGTATCTAGTTAACCAAAATCAAGTGGGCACTTAAGTGCTAACTTAGATTAACATAATTTCACTAATTTCTCATCTTGGTTTCTTCTTCTGGATATTGGAGAAGCATCAATTTATAGTTCCATGGGAATATCGAGTTTGGAACCACTGCAACACTTTCAATTTCTCATTAGGATTTTATTTGCTGACTGCAGATGTGCTGGGGTTTAACTGCAGCCTATGCTTGAGGGTTCATGAGTCAGAGTAAATTGCAATTACAACAGTTTTCTTCCACTTTCTTTGCACTACTTCTTTCATTGGTCTCAATCATGCCAGGAAACTCTTACCAAAACAAAAAGTCACTGACTGGCTACAAGCAATTTGCCAAAGGAAAGACTCATTTAGAACCAGTGGCAGAAAGAGAGAAGAGCAACAGAACCCCAGCCAACATTTCACGAGCTGAAGGTCTCTCAGCCTATTGACAAAAGCAGGCAATCCCAATTAACAGCAAATTACATAAACAGACGAATGCGCAGTTCTGAATTCAAAACTGTGCTCAGCCACTGCCTACTTACAAAATTAAGATTTGTTGAAAGCCTAGGTCAGGAACTTTCAAAAATCATAGATCAAATATGCCACTCTATGCTTTTTATTTATTTGGAAAGCCTTGCAAAGCCTTATTATACTGATTATTTAACAAAACAATAAGACAATTAGAAAAATAAATTAAAATAATGGTAAGCAAGTTTCAGATATGAGCGAGAATATCATCAATCGATGACTTCAACACAAAGAATTAGAAAAATTATTCACTGACTATAATTTTTAATGATCTTGTACTTTGTAAAAAACATTAGTGAGTCTAGAAAGAAAAGGAGCTAAAAGAATAGTGCTGTAAAATGGAGATGCGAACTGCCATCTTTCTACTTGTTTCAACATCACTCCTGCGGTCTCTTCGAAGGCTAACAACTCTCATGTGCCATACTCTTATCATAGGAAGCTACTACTCATTTTATGCTACTCCACAGTGTTCTTGTAACCTTTATACTCATCACGACTACTAGATAGGCACAAGGTCATCCACTAACTATGTAACAGACCACCATACCGCACACTGCACCACGCTGTTTGGTGTCTCGGAGTGCACTGACCGTCCTTCTGCGATATCACACCCAGAGCCCGCAGCTGGGGCAGAGCCCCAAAACCCGCTTCTGTTTGGAGCATTGACCCCACCAGTTCTGCAGCCAGAAAGGCAGCAGTCGCGAACCTGCACGAACTAGGATGTCTACAGAATTTCCCTGGTATTACAGGATAAGAAAAAAAGAATCAGAGAAAGAATATTTAAGTCACTTTATTTGCGTCTGGGCAGGAAGTAAGTTTTGATTTCATATTCTGTCCCATTTTAAGAAAATACTTGACGTGAACTACCTGTAACTCCACTGGTCCTTCTTTACACTGACCTTGACTCTAAAGAAAGGAGAAGCGGATTCCCACCATGTTTTTACCTTTAACCACAATATTATTCCATCTACAGAAACAAATGACTTTGTAGTTTTCTGTTTCTGCAATATCTGTTTCCTCTCCAGGACTAATGCATACACAGGCTCACTTTGAACGCACACACATGCACCTCCACAATGTACTCACAAATACACAGAAGCCTGCTGGCAATGTGAATTCAACCACAAAAATGAAACTATGAAGATAAGATTTTTAATTAGTTTAACACTGGCATATCTTTCTCTTCACTCCCACTGCATCCCTGAGCTCCCAATGAAGCTCTGGGAATACGGATAACTACAGAGGCTCTCCAGTGGGCTCCCAGTGCAGCCCAGTGAAAAAACAGAGCTACTCTCCATTACAAGTTTCTATGAAGAGCACAGAGAAGACAAGTGCACTGGGGTCACAAGCCTGGACTTGTGAAACTGCCAGCGAATCCTCTGGGCTACGGCCGAGCAAGGGGAGGGACGGAGAGCAGCGCGAAGCAGTGGAGGGTTCTGTGTGGGAAAGTCAGCCTGGGAGAAACACCTCCTGCTCAAAGGGGGAGCACTGTGCTGCTGAAAAAAATGGGGGGATTATTTCTCCTTTTCTAGGCTTGCAGGAAGAAGGGGAATTGTTACAAGGATGTGACCTCTGCTGCCCGTTCCTAACCCTCGTTACCCACTGGAGCACAAAGCCTGGCAATGCGCTCCCAGACCACAGGACACGGCCCTGCCACAGCCAAAGACAGCCCGGGTTTAACCACCCCGTTGGGTGCGGCCCTTGTAAGCCATTGCTCTGCTGACTAAAAAACTAAGACAGACTTTCACATTTCAGAAAGATGAATGCACCACCTGTGCTTAAACCACTGATGGTGTGGTCTCTGCTGAGAAAGGTCTATTTAAGATATATATCTAATTATCACCCATACTTACAGACACCATTTTTAAAGAAAGTTGAATCAGATGTTTCAAGCTTTCATTCCCCTTGAAGGGCTGCTGCCTTCCCCACTTCAGTTCTCCAGTTGATTAGGATCATTTCTGCCAGCAGAAATGATTCTGCGTGTACAACCTCCCATCAAGAGCCAACAATGTCTGTGCTGGTCTATTAATACCACATGGCAGCTTTCGTTTTGTTCATCCAGTTTTTCCATGAACTCATATTATAAAATGATGCAATTTTTCAGCACTGCCTATTAATTAGTTTACCCCCGAAGCAGGAGGATTAAGAATCTTAGTAAACAATATCTTACGTAATTAATAATTTTATTTACATGTTGTAAATATCTAATCCTTGCCAAATCTAAGCTATTTAATTGATGAGGTTATGTTGTGTTAAATGCCACATTTCTTAATAGTATTCATTCTTGTTCCCTTCTGATATTTGAGATATGAACAAAGTGTAGTGATGAGAAATTTTCTTTTGTAAGAGAAAAAAACTACATATGCCGTTTCTGCCCAGCTCCTTGAAAACAGAAGTCGACCTGGCCAAGCCACAGCACCGACACTGCGAGCGACAGCATGGATTTCAAGCTAGCTGGTGTTTGTATAGTCTCCGTTGCAAAGTTGGATCATCTTTATTGGCTAGAAGGAGCTTATCCCCTGGGAACAGCAGCCTGTTACAAAAATGTTAGGTCACGTACCAAACAGTACCTGATAAACTAATCTTTACCACAGCAAGATCTTGTAAATAAGTCTACCGTCAAGGAAGAACAACACTGCACAATACACTCACAAATAAACGCTGAATTTCTGTTTCAATTGCCATATATTTGTTACAGCTGTGCAAAATTTGCAACCATTCCCAGTACCATTTATTTGTATACGAAGCCCTGGATCAATCTGTTATTTAAATAACACTCAGCTCCAGACTTCTCTGTCTATTAGACACCTTTCACATTTTGATGGAGGGAAAAGGCAAGAAATAAACAGGGTTTGACTCAACTCAGGGGAAATGTGACACATATCAATAATGGGGAGGCAAATTAATCTTAAAATTACTACTGGGTCTGACAGTATAATATACACATAAGATTTATTTCCATCTTTTCCTCTGGAATATATTGAGCTTCCAGTGTTTCTACTTACGCTTACCCAAGTGGTTGCATCTGTTCCTCTCCTGAGTAAACTGCACTGATTCCCTGTTAGCAAGAGCATTTCTGCAGAGAGGCATGGTTGTAGATTTCCATGAACAACCCCGAAAGATTCATGCATGATAGAAAATTCACCTTTTTGAAGAGGCCAGCATCAAGTACTTATAACGGTAACCTCTTCTTGGCTGTAATTCAGAATGTCATTTATGACAAACATCTAAATCCCTTTGATATTAAAAGGTAATACCCTACAGAGGTGAGCCACAGTTAGACAAGCCTGAAGTTTGAAGCAGTCTAGGACTAATTGATGAGAAGGTAATGGCACGCTTTCTTAACACCAACAGATGGGAAAGAAAAGGTTGGAGTACGAACACAGAACATCCTTAAAACTAGGAGTACAAGAACCAGGACCACGGAGTACACACAGGTATATTCTTTGTCCAAAATCAAACTGCCTTCTTGTGTACCTGTTCATGTTTCAGAGGTACACAACTGAAAACAGCTATGAAGCCAGAGAATTAAGAAAAGATAATCTAGATCTGGTATTAAATATATTCCCCAGAAAAACAGCATTTTGCATTTCAGCAACTACATTCGCCTTGCTACTCGATGGTTTCATAAGTTACCATTAAATAATGGTAATTATTTGCCATAGCAACTATAACTATGCAATTTACATAGAGTTTTGAGCTGTAACAATAGGTCCATTTCATTAAGTGACACAGCTAACGTACAATGAAAATATCTGTACTTTCAATCAAACAAGAAGAAATGTGTTTGACAACAGGGAGAGATGGCTATTTGTCCTCATTTTGCAAAAATACCTTAATCATCTGTTTTTCTCCAAATCAGAGTGTATTTCTGTTATTGATTATATTACAGCAGATCAAAGCATTTAGTTCAGTAGGAAAATACAAAGTCAGTAATTTAGATGGTTGCCATTAAAAACAACCAAACCTCAAGGTAGTTTATACAGAAATAGTTAAAGGCTTATGTTTAAAAAAACTTCAGGGTCTTTCAGACATGCCCATTAGCATGTAGAACAACTTATATTAATCCATTAATTTCACCACTAGTAGCAAAATTAGAAAAAAAATTGAAAAAACACATCTGGAAAATAAGAGAGAGTCCTGACATTTCACTCAGATCTTTTCCACTTAGCTTCATATATGCCTGATTTTTCTCCCTGCTCCATAGAAGCCTCTTAAGAAGAAGGAAATCTATTTTACGATAAATGGACCGGAAAACCTGACCCAGACGCTTTCAGGTTTTTTTCCCCAGTTAGAGAAATCCGAGTCTGTCACTGCTGGTGGGAGGGCTGGGAGGGTACGGAAAGCTGCTACTGCGGTGCCAAAGCACGTCATATGCATTGAGCATCGCAAACCTCAGACAAACCTTTGGATCCACCACAAGAATCCCCTGATGGAAGATGAACAAAAAGAGTGGAAGACATTCAAAAGCCCTTAGAGATTAGGAAAAGGGAATGAAGGATTCAAGGAAGATAAAGATGTCTCCATCTCTGGAGACATTCAAAACCCGCCTGGACGTGTTCCTATGCAACCTGCTCTAAGGTGACCCTGCTCTGGCAGGGGGGTTCGACTAGATGATCTCCAGAGGTCCCTTCCAACCCTGTGATTCTGTGATTGGGAGAAGGCAGGCAGATTTTATGGAAGTGAATAAACAGGTTGGAAAAAGGGAAAGCAAACAGCCAAAGAAACCCAGGAGTTCAACCTGTGAGATACACCCAGGAAGAGGGACAGCCCGAGTCTTGTGCCCATTTTGTGTCTGACAGCAAAGCAGCAAACCAGCAACCCAAAGATGAGAAGGTGCAACAGATTTACTGAGCGTCTTTAATAAATTACTGTAGCTCCCCACATATTCCCTTCCACTGTACTGCTGAGGAAGGACTCACTGGTGTTACGGAGGAAAAAACAATGTGCTTGTCCTAGTATTTACTACTTAGCTCCTACTGTGAGCCTGCAAACAGGCTTGTTTAGTGTGGAAAAAGAAAATAAAAGAAGCACACTTTGCCACCAATGCACATTTTTATGATGTTAGAAGCTTCTCTGGTGTCACACTCTGCAACAGAGATGTAGCATATTATACTCAAAACTTGCGGTAGACTGTTTTCCATGATGAAAAAAAAAAACCAAACCACAAAAAAGAAACCCAACAGAAGACTGAAAAACAACTTTAAAGTGTTTGTACAAATTCAAAGCAAAATACGAGATGAATTTCAGCAGATAGAAAGCTACGCTACCTTTTACACATCCAACATAAATCCACCAGTAAACATACACACACGCAAAGATCTACTGTGTGTACTCTCCTGTTTTTTCCAGCTTCAGGTGAACACAGTCCTACTGCAGTTCAAGAAAACTTGCTGCCATCTGAGAATTTAGCTGGGTACTGCATTATTCTAGAATACTTACTGTATCTCACTGGACCACTTCAATCACTCATCTATTGGAATCCTTTTAGCCTGATTTTGATAAAAGCCACCTATGATCTGCCAAATATAACTAGCGATGCTATTAAGGGTATCTGACACAGAAGTCAAATCAGATAATGAGTTATCAAATAGCTCATAGCAAAAATATTCTCAAAAATGAGCATATTTATTAATGTCTTCCATTGTGCTCATAACAGTTTTATTTTTGCATATCAATAGTTAACAAGCTTTAATAATAGCAGCATTTTCTGAAGTCATTAGATCAATCTGAAAGGAAATGTCTTCCTAAAGAATCATGCATTTCCACTAGACATTGTACTATAATGGAGTTAAATTATTTAAATGTAATTACAAATACAAGCAAGGCACTGAAGCCATGTACCAATATTACCAGCTGACGTGATAACAATATATAATGCATTTCTATGAGGTGTGTTATGAATACTAAGAATTTTTTTCTTTTATAGAGAGGAGCTTTTTCACTACTTGGGCCCAGAAAACTTTCATCTTTTTAATTCCCTTTTCTGATACTTCAACACATTTCTTGTCTAAATCCAGGTACAGTGAGCCAACTAGATGACCAGGCTTGATTTAAAGCAAAAAACCAAACAAGAACGATGACAACAGAAAGCCCAGGAAGAACAAAAACAGCAGCAAAACCTTCTGCAGAGGAAGGGGAATGACAGCTGACTGACAGAGAATCACAAAAATACTTTTATACTCCCCCACTCGGAAATAAGTAAATTATATTTCACATACAAAAGCGCTACAATGACACAGTGCAATTGCTTGTGAGTGAAACCGTAATCCTAATATATCCATTTGACTTCAAATCTATGCTATTATATCCTGTTGAAAACAGATGCATTTTTCCTTTTAGTACACAGTCGACAAAAACATTTGAAGTATACTTAGAAAAAAGAAAAAAGCAAACAAAAAAACCAGCAGGCTGACTTTCAGTAGTTATCAGCTAGTAAGTCAAACTCCGGAGCTTGAGGGTAAGTGGTAGAATGCAAGAAACAGGCTATAATAAAGATGAACAGAAAATGGACAACACAGACTAAATAATAAGTACTTTGAGTCTCCAGCCTGTATTGTAATCAACTTTTCCCTTTGTACTGAGTCTAAGTGATCAAATCAAAAACCATACAGACATGCGGACATCATTTTATTGCGACCAAACTGTTTTAAAATCTCTCTCTCAAATTCCCTATTCAAGAGAAGCATTAAGATGCAGTGCGGTCACTGGGTATTTTCATTTGGCTTTCGGGCCCTGGAAGAATTCTTTGAAACAAACAGTGCCTCCCTTTCCTCCAGGTACCTACTCTGCTATGAAGTCTTACAAACATTAAAAATCTCGATTTTTAATTCAAAATGCCTCCTTATTTAATATTTTCCTTAGATCTCTGCTTCTAGAGAAATGCAATTACACGACATTCAGAGATTTAAGAGATTGCAGAAGGATTTAGTACAGGAATCTTAATCAAAGCTGCAAAGCAAATGCAGAAAAATCTTCCTAAAATATTCAATGCAAATGTTATGATTTTCAATCCAATCTTATGATCCCCAAACAAATGGGACTGGAAACGTTGGATAAAAAGTTCCTAACTATGGAAAAAGGATACGTGTGACTTATTTATTTTTTAAAGATTTCTGACATCACCAGATGGAAGACACTATATCATTCATTTAGCACAGTACTAATTAAGAGTTACAACAGAAACATTGGAAAGGGGATGTATCCCATCACCCCAAAGAAAGAATAAAACAAAAAAAAAATTGTTATTTTTTTCTTATATGCTGGTTTTCTAGGACATTATCTTCTGTTAAGGATAGTTAGCTGTGATTGTTCTTATCCAAATCAAGAAGTAAGTGCATCAGAAGTGTCTCTCCGGACATTTTCTGAGGGTTCCCACAGAGAAGCAGCTCTGGCATTGAGCTGCTGGTCAGGACCTTCCTTCTCTCCGAAATGCCCTCCTGCACGGGCTGAGCTTTCAGCCAGCAGAAGCCACCAGCCACTTGCCTTCCTGAGGTGCCTGGGGTTCCTGATGGCAGGACTCTGTCCACCTATCCTTTTTCACATTGTCGTCTAAGTTCACAGCTTCAGGGAAAAGTCAAAATGAAGGACTGCTAAAAAAGCAAAGTCCTTGCCTGTCAGGATATGCTGGTTTGATGTCTTCTCTTTCCAAAGCCAGCAGATGTCATTGTCTCCTAATCTTCTTTTTCTTATCAGGAGTGATACATTTAACTCAAAAGCTCTCATTCATAAGCAGAGAGACTTACAAGTCATCCAGTCAAATTTATCTTAGCTAGAAATGAAGGAAATTGGCCGATTTGCCACTTCAGCTCTTTCCAGATGATTCCAACATGTCTAGGAAGTCTCAGTTCATGCAGGCTGGTCTGCAGGGTCTCTACCCACACGTACCACAATGTTAAAGCTCTCCGTACCTGATTATCATTCTGTACCTTCTGGCTTCAGGTCCTCACTTGCATGGGGAATGTGGGCACGTGTTCCCTGGCGGGGAGCACTCCCCTTCTGTGCAGCACCAGCAAAGCACGAGCATTTTGAATGATAAGCATCCCTTATGCTTTATAAGCATTGTAGTGACTCGATTGCAAAAGAGAGCTGCAAAATAAATGGTCTGTGTGGGGCTTTTCACAGAGTGTTCCTCGAGTGATAATAATGAGATCAAAGCAATTAAAGCTGAGGGGGGGTTGGGTTTGTTTTTTTAAATCTTTTTCTGGTAAGGTAAGAACTCTCCATCCACATCCCAGATTCAGTGAATAAGAACATGAGGGTGTATAGTCTCTTGTTAGAAGAAGAAAAATGAAATGGAAATGAAAATAGTGGTCACAAATACAGAAAAGTCTTTTTTAAAAGTACTAAGTTTTCCTTGTCAAACAGGTAGCAAAACGGACATTTTTCACCCACTGAGTCTGACTTTGTCCTCCTATTTAGAGTAAGGATTTTTACACGCCTATTTTTTTTTTTTTTACACTATTTATGCTTTCAGTCCCACAGAACTCAGCTCACATAAGCAGTGCCTTTGATTTTCTTTTCATCATTAATATGCTCCTATTTTATTTACTGAAACAGCATCAATGTTCGTTTTATTTAATGATTTGAAATATACTCATATTCTCACTCAACAAGCACAAAAACAATTCCACATTGCTAAGGGTGGTACAACAGAAAAAGTCAGTCACAATCACTTACCAGCAACAATACAGTTTTGATTGGAAGTCAAAAGCTATAAAACCTTGAGTTGTGATTCATATACCTGCTTTATACATAATTTTGCGATATTTAATACAAATGATCCTTCATACTTCAATCATACTATGAGCTACTCCTACAGAAATCAGTTCCGCAATAAAAATATACTCTTCTGCAACTAATGAACATAGAAGAGGTTTGCTCATTATCACTTTAATCATTGCCATCATTTTAAGGACTTCATTATTATTGTTACATTCTACTGCTTTTATAGGAGCTCACAATCCAGCAGTTGTCGTTAACGTTGCTACAGCAGGTAGAATTAATATTTTGAAAGTGGTATCGTTAAAAAAAATACTCCAGAAAATATCTCCACGGAACATGGAGAGCAAAACATAATGCTACTGGTCTATGCACTGAAGTGTAAGATCTGGAGCCTCCCTTGTTAAATTAATATCAGCATGCTTTTACTATGAATAAAATCAAACCCCAAGAGCCTAGGTTTGGGTTTGTGATTGAGGCACAAAAGTAAGAATAAGGATTTCTAGATTTTAATTCCAAGTTTCTCACTAAATAGATGGCTTTGGATATAGTCAACCACACTTAAAATCAGAAAAGATGGAGATTTCATGTATATTTCTATTTCACAATTAGAGAATAGTTACAATACTTCAATGTGAAATTCAGCTCTGTACCGGGAAGCCATGCAAGTCACTGAGGACATCAAATTTCACTTTTTCATAATGTGTCTCTAGAATTGGATTGCAAACGGTTCACATGACTTCGGAGAGGAGTATATTGCCATATGCCAAAGTTGATATAATAAAATTGTTTATTGAGATTCCCATTTCACTGTTCTTACATGTTTTTATACAGAATGTATAAAATGTATTTTAGATAGACTTTACTGCAATTTTGAGAAGAGTCTACCAAAAAGCCTTACACAAAATAACATAAAAAATAAGATTGGAATTGATAATTCCAGCAGATATCCAAATAGAAAATATGGACAAGAGTTCACGAGGTTAAATGATTACATTTTCTTTCCATTATTTGGGACAGCACTTACGGGTTCTTAACCTATTGCAATCACAGTGGGTGCGAGTAATTTTCTTCTAATAAGTCATCCCCTTCATTTGCCTCCAGTAAAGTAGCAGTGCTAATATAAATGCCACATGATAAAGTGAGTATGATTTTTCTCAGAGACATTTATTCATTTTGAAGTTTCTGTTGTAGTATGTCTTTCAGCAAGTGTGTATGTGTGTGTGTGTGCACGTGCCGTTCTCTCCCACATACAGTAGTAACATTGAAGAATAGGCATAGGATTTCTGTTGCAAAATTTATTGCACCACCAAATGATGTTTTAATTTCTATTTCGATTAAATAAACATTTTGGTTTTGCTTTAACACTAGCTATTATTTCAATTGCAGATTTACCTGGTCAAAAATCAGCTAACTCGTTGAGTTGTCTGGCTGACCTTTGTTCAGTCTTAGATACCTTCAAGGCTAGTCTCACTTAGGTTGCCATATTTTATTCATTGATATCAGAAATTCTATGATAAATGATACAATATTATATTTAATTCCTATATATTTTTCAACACCTGTCTGTTTCCATTATCTGAACCTTGTCTTCATGGCCTAACACTGACTCTGTGTGTGTGTGCTCCTGTTTATTACTGAATGAGGTAAAAGAAGGAAGCTCTGAAATGATGAAATGAAAAAGTTTAAAGTTACATTAGACTGAGATTAACTGTGGTTTAAGCATTTTAAATACATACTTGGGAGAAAGATCCTTAACTAAATACAATGCCTGACAGAAAAGCTGAAACAATTTACATTCCTGAAAGGCCATTAGATGCAAAAGGATTCCCAAAATGTTACTTCAAAACAAATCTAGCTGTGGGATAATTCAATTTCACATCTAAAAAAAATATTTTGTGCCACGGACCAAAAGCAGTATCTTTCCCCTCTCACTGGGAAGGCCTAGGAAGACAACATAGCCTATAATTGTTGAGAAATTATTTAGTGCTTTTATCTTTGAGCCTCCCTCAGCTGATCAGAGTACAATCAAATGCACTGAGGAGAACTAGTCCACAAATGGTGCAAGCACCTTCATATCAAAAACCAATCAGTTCGCATTAATGTAATTATTCTTCCCATCTATACAGATATTTAGTTAAGGATATTTACAGACACGTAAACTGAAATCTAAAGTTTATGTTAAATGACTTCATAATGGGGGTATCCGAGGTGTATGAAAAACCTAAAGTTAATTAAGAGGAGGTATCACCTCTCCTGTGCAGCAATTTCATTAGAATTTGCAATTTAGAGAATTAAAGTATTTCTGATGCAGTTAAATAGGAGGTACCTTAGCTATGACACTGTATTTTTGAAAGACCTACGCAGAAAAGCTAAAAATCTCTTACACTATCTATGGGCCTTAATATTGTGCTTCGCCAGCTACCCAAATTGTTTTCAGCAGTTCAGTATATCTCATAGGGTTTTCAAATTAAATGTGAAATACAGTACCTGATGTGGAAGGCTAGTATTTTATACACAAAACCACTGAGCAATAGCTCTCTTCTTGCACAGCTTTTTTGAAAAATTACAATGCATTAGTAACATGCAATCCAAAAGAAAACTATAAAATTGATAGTCTAGAAAATATCCCGTGTAAAGCATCAAACGATATTTGTATAAAAGAGAAGTTTCCATACAAAACTCTATCCTATAAACTTCTAGATGAAGGTGAACCTTCACCTGAAGAAAAACTGTTCTGTCAATAATATGCTAGTGTTTGCTGCAGTCAAACTAGCACTTCGAAAGCAACCTTAGTTTACTGCCAATATAGCCCTGGGGTTTTTATTCTAACATTTTATGAGGACAAAAACACCATTTGAATGTCAAAGCTTTCAATTTGGTGAAAGACTATCAAAGACTCTGGAAGCTAATATGTGCACAATTATTTTAAAATTTGCTTATGCATGTCAGTTTGTGTGTTTGTGTGTGTCTCCTTATTCACAAAACGTAGAATGTCTCTGTCCCTAAAATGTCCCACTCATGTCTCAGTCTTTTTTCTCTTCATCATGATCTAAATCCTCCATAATATTGCAACGAGACTCAGTAACTCCATCAACAAATGGAGATTATAACATTCCCTTAGCATTATAATGGATGGAAAGATAAAATACGTCATATTTTATTATATGCTTGAAGGTATTCAACTGAAAGGCCTTGCAGAAAATCCAAGCGTTCTTAGTTCTCTAATCTTTAAATAGGTAAAGAAAAAAAAACATGGATAGGTTAATTCTTCTTTCACTGGAGAGCCAGAATAGTCACATCAGCAAAGCTGCCAGAAGTTAACTTGCGCTCTTGCTGAAAATACAGAATCGGTTTGCAAGGCCTGAAAACCCCATATATATCGTTTCCCTTTGAAAGAATTAAAAAAAAAAACATAAGGAGTGATATGCACATAAACTTAAAAAGAAAGAAGACAACACGAGTAACAGACTCCTCAGGTTTCGTAGTTTGGTTTTCCTTCACACTGCCAAGGACACTGGAATGGCGTACCAGCTCACAAGTACTTTCCTGTAGCTAGCTGCCCCACATACTCAGTGAAATTTGTCTCCCAGGAACAATTAATTCCAAAGACCCCATTATGTATACTGATGTGGATTTACCTCAAAGGAAAACAATTTCCTGTACTGCTCTCTAGCTAACTGAAGAGTGGACAAGTGGGCAGATTTTATTCGAAATATGGGATAAACCTTGCTACTGTGGAGCATTTATTTTGGTACCTCTACAAAACCATTCGTCACAGCAGGAGAGGTGCTAACCCCATTGTGTTAGAAAATAATTTGATTCATGGCACTTGATATGGAATCATCCCAAAACGACAAATCAAGCTTTAGGCACTGCATCAAAAGCTGCAAATGGTGAAAAATGTATCTGGAAGCATGGATTCCATCTTGCTGGGCAGTAATATGAAACAAGTCCCATAGTAAGGATATGGTATTTTAGGCGAGAAGGAAGTGTGTTAACTGAGTGACTCCATGCTTTTGACACCAGTCTTTCAACTTAGATGTCTTTATTTCAGGAGAGGCAGCTAAAAATCATCTCAAAACAAAGACTGAAGAAAGCTACGGTTATTCGAAGTCACAGGACGACACCACCCGCCCGCTGTGACTAAGATCTGCCATTAGCACCTTCTCCTCTCTCCTTCAGAGAGTTCTCTCCAGACACCACCACTGACGTTCACTCCAGAATCAACTAACTAGTTCAATTATCCCAATCATTTCAAGCTACTAATGCAACTATAGAAATTTTACTTCTTACACCCAACTCAACATACAAACACAAATTTTCTCTCAGGTTCTTCCAGATTCCCACTTGTTCCTTTCCAGAAGCTTCACAAGACTCATCTAAAGGGAGCTGCTCTTCACAGACCACCTTCTTTTACCACATAGCACGTTTCAGCCCATACATGGAATCACTCAGCAAGTTCTTCTTTGGCAGCAAGGTTCTTGTGAGTATAAAAATATTTCTCTAAGATGATGATGCACACTTTTTTTTTTTCCTCACAGTTGCATCAGTTCTATTAAGTAACTTGCTGAAACTGATTTTAGTAGCTACATGCGATACAGCTTGTTCCTCCATACACAGGGAAGACCTAAATGTTTGCTTTGCAGATGTTTGGAATTTATAATGAACACGATGATTAATTTAGAACTGTTCTACAAGAGACTTTATACAGGCATATTCAGCAGCCATATATATTCAAGTGTACCTTCACAGATCTCTCTGAAATCTATTCAGTTAATGTGGACATGCAAAGCTGAACTGATCCTGGAAAATGCTACTGAATGCTTGTGGCAATAGGAACTTGTTCACAGACCCACAACATTCAAAAATGTACTTATTGCTAAGTTAACCTTACAATCAGCAACCAGCTAAGAAGAAAGAAATGGAACCAGCATCTTCTCTGTGGACTATCCAGTTCTTCTGGAGAAAAAAAAAAATCTTAAGATAGTAAAAAGCAGTTCCATGTTTAAAGTAAAATATTAAGCTTAACGCCCCTTGCAATGGAACAGTTTCCTATCGTTTTGTTCTTTTCCTTAAATTTTCAATACCACAGCTCTGCTTCAACTTGCTAGAAATTAATTTCTCCTTAAAATGCCTGATCTAACCTTACAGAACAAGTTACCACAATCAAGGGTTCTCAGGATGCAATTGTTGTTGAAGACAAAACTCAGTTGACTCTATGCATAATTTTCTTGACGATGAGGGTACACATGACGCCTTGTCCTCAAGAATAGGTTCATTTTCTGGACGACCAAGATACTACAACAGACTCAGTGCTAAACACAAATCCATTGATCTCTGGATTCAGATGATAAACCCATTTCAACATCTGAGTTAAGCACTTGGTTTAGACTCAAATAGTTTCTTTCATACTCTGCCTTCTTTGATCCCAAGTATCCTCTAGCTACTAACCTTGAAGGTAGCACACAGATTAAATTCAGAATGATATACTTAAATAAGTTGCTGTTAGCAATGTGTTATCGTGTGACACTTGAGTCTATGAATTCTTTCAGTTGTCAATGACAGCTCAGTGATAAACCTCCCTCTCAGCCATAACATCCCCCTGATGCACCTTATTTTCCCATTTGCTTTTATGTTTAACAAAATGTCACACAGATCCAAACAAACAGGAATATATTGCATCAAATATTACTCACACTAGCATTTTCAGACAATGACACAGACAAGAGATATATTTGTTTCTTTGGAAAAGACAAGAAAATCTCAATGAACCGCCTTGTTCGTCTTCAAGCTTAGACCCCTAGAACAGACTGCATACTGAGATTCCTTCTCTCCCCACATTTCCACTCTATGATAATGTATACGTTTGCATTCTAAAAGTATTTTTACACCCATTTTGACTGTCTTTCATCTTAAACAGTTGTTTCCCTCCAGTAACACTGTTCTAATCAGAAAGGTTAAAGCATTAGGAGGCTTTATTAAAAGCTGGTATTGAGGAGCTCACAAAAAGCATGCAAGAGCCCTATTAATTAAGGTAGCTGCTGCAGAAAAGTGTGTTTTGCTGCCTCAGCATCATCTAGCTAACCCAAAAAAAGTTGTTTGTTAAGCCATCTAAGCTCCATGTAAGTTATAACAATAAAAGACTAAGTTGAATGACATTTTAGACACAAGTTTAAGCGTATTTTTCTTTCCTCTGAAAAAGAAGTGGAACCAAAAAAGGATATACAATCTCAGAAGTAAAGAGAAGAATATCAATATTCAGTAGCTTATAGCACAGACACACATAACACACATAGTCAGTACTGTGTGATGCACTGCAATGAAGGTGCAGAACTCCTTCCTACCCTTCCTAGCTCTTTACTGTTAAGAATAACGCCAGGGATTCTTAAGAAGAAAAAAAAAAAAAAAAAGACAAGAAAAAAAATCATTCTCTGCCAGAA
>VYZM01020465.1:251935-273640 GCA_013398915.1 Dromas ardeola
AAAAAAAAAAAAAGGCAAGCAATAATATCATTCTCTGCCAGCAAAAACAAGAAACATCAATAATCAAGACATGTTACATAGTACAGGGTACAATAAATATTTCCTTTGAACAAATCTGTCAAGCCCACATCGGAGATTTTTATGTAGCATCGAAGAAATACTATATGCACATAAATGATTTCTTTCAACAGGCCATTTATTAAAGTGGGTCAATAATCTCACTTATTGCTTACTGTTCCTCAACGTCTCTAAAGAATTTAAGTGGTCGTCTTAGTGTTCAACACACACACACACACTCACGCATGCCAGACGCCTACAAGCACACCAGAAAAAATCCAGATTCCCTGATAACTCAATTGCCTTAACCAGGAGTTTTCTTTCTCTGTGCTATTTTCACATGTATGCACCCAGAAAAGGCTATCTTTTTGGTAACAACACAGGATAAATAGGGATACACATGCCCCATTTCCAGATGAACCTTGAGGCTACTTAAGAAAGTCCGCTATGCTTCATTTGCCATGCTGTCCAGCCTATGAGATCAAAGTAATACTACACCTTCTCAAAGGGTTAGGAATATGAGCCTATTACAGCATGGAAAAAAATTGGCCATTATAGAGGAAAGTAAAACAGAAAAACTCCTAACAAAATAAAGCAACTTATAAATGAATCATTCAGCAGTATTCATACTCTGATACCTTCTCCCGGAGACAGCCTTCCCTCTGGAATACTGACAGACACACAATTGCGTGAAAAGATACAGCTTTATAATGTCAAACAGCTCTTATTAAAACCACGAATAAAAGTAACAAACCTACATAATTTGTAATTTTAATGTTTCCAAAACACATCTATATTTTAATCCTGCCATACTATTACTGCTGTGAGATGGCTAAGCTATGAAAGGATATGAGCAGGAGGGATGTCTTCCAGCTGGTACTCCAATTACTCAATAGGTATCCCAATATTGTAGCTAAGAGCTCTAATGTTCATCACAGAAACACAGGGTCACACAGCAAGTTGAGGTTGCGGACCTCGAGAGGCCTCGTCCACCTCACTGCCGGCTACTGTACATCTACCTTTACCTCCTGTAGCTCAGGCTACACCCTGCTGCCCATGTCTTGTGCTAGTTCTGATCATCGACCCTTTCCTAAGCCTTGCCGACACACTGGGCTGGTAGAAAGGTTAGTGTGGTCTCCTGATCCTGGCATTACGTCAGTCCACAGAACAGCGTTGTAATGAACCCCATTTCCCACATTCTTATCTCACTGGAAAAAAGATAAAAGAAGCAACAACCTCTTAAACCAGCATTTAAATACTAGAACTAGAAAAGTGAAACTAAAGAGGTTTTACTCCTCAAGAAGCAGGATAGGCATGGTCCAAACCAGGTATTTGTTACTGGAAGCTCTCAGAATTGTAGGGAATCCTATACTCCAAAAAATGACAAAAAATTGAGTATTCTACTTTTACGTAAGCATACACACACAGAGGATCCAATTAAAAAGGAAAAGGGCTTTGCTTAACACACAGAAAATAAATGTATGAATCTGAAAATCAAACTCATGCAAGAAAACATTGGTACCCCTAGACTAATAAGAAATTATTTAATAAAAAGAAATTAAGTAATGAATGGCCTGAAAGGACTGACAAGATTTATTAATTTATTTGGCATCAATGCCCAAAGAGCAGCCAAAAGAGGTGGCTGGAAGAAGAGATACATATGTTCTCTTTGACGCTGGTTCCAGCCTATTAACAGTACTGAAAACATACGCTGCTGCTCACTCATGCTTATCAAAACACTCTTCTTTCACCGTTGCAGTCCTACAGAAGAGAGAAATCCACAAAGATCTGATTTTACATTAAAAGCCTAATTACATGGACAAAACTACTTTTGGCAAGTACACTGGGCTTCCAGCACTTAAAGTACTGGAACAAACTGACAGCTTCAGAATTCATGATCCCACTCAGAAAGATATTACGACCTTCTTCAGTGATAAATAATGTGGTTTTGGTTGTTGAGGGTGGGGTAGGCCTTGGGCTTATGTGTCTTTTGCGGGGAGAGGGAGAGGATTTTTCGGTATTATTTCTCAAAGTATTCTGTTCGTTGCCTATTCTGTCCACCACGCTTCATTTTACGTTTTTCTCTGTCCCCCTCTCCAAGTTAAACTTGGTGATGCAGTATCACACTTCCAATTTCTCTCCTATTAAATGTACGCCTGAGTACAGGTAAGGTACGAGGACACTGATTACTGGCTCCTCTCCACCACCGCCTTTCTAACAAATGTCTTGTAAACCCAAACCCACCCGTAGTCCTCTGAAGCTCTGCAGTACATACTACTTTCACAGTGAATTGTTCCCTTTACTATACAGATGTGTGTGTATGTGTATTTACGTTTGTGTAGTAACCACGTGTGTATATGGCGATTCAAGTTGAGTAATCTCACAGAGCAAGAACAAGCTCTTGTACATGTCTGTGTATACATGTATATTACAATACTACACACACATGCATATTACAATATAATTAACTATACATACAATATAATTAAATATACACGTATATCACAGTATTACACATACATGTATACATGTATGTGTAATACTGGTTGTCACTAGAGATGAAACCCCATACTTCCTGACATTAATAGTTTCTAAAGCTACAGCTGTTGCAAGATTTGTGTATTCAGTGGAAATTACAGGAAGGATATTTTGGGCTGGAAGCAGAGTGAAACATATTAAGCCCTACATAAGCTATGCAGATACAAGTCATATGGAGGAGCAAAATTTTAGTGCCTACTGAAGA
This sequence comes from Dromas ardeola, assembly GCA_013398915.1. Lineage (NCBI taxonomy): Eukaryota > Metazoa > Chordata > Aves > Charadriiformes > Dromadidae > Dromas > Dromas ardeola. The sequence continues at coordinate 254,736 of VYZM01020465.1, forward strand.
GCTATAGTTTTCCAAATACAGCAGAAATGTTTCAACATTAACAGCCAGACATCTGAAGCAAATGGTGTTGGATAAAGCCTTGCTCGACTGTAAATATTTGAACTATTTCCAGAGAGGAAACATACTCATCTAACCGGTTTAGAAGTACAGATTCCAGTTGCTGCACAATATGTAGGTCCCTCATTAATCTGTGGTTTTCGTCTCTTGTGTTGGACTTTGCCTCGAGTTCAACAGGACTGTTTGGAAGGAGAGTGGTGCTCTGCATGAGTAAAGGTAATAGTTTGGTCAACACCTTCATTTCACTGTTTGAGATGGAGAATTGGCTTTAATTGCATTAAAATTCATGGATGGCTCAATTATCATCCTATCTTTACAAAAAACATTATAACATACACAGCACACTGTTTTATCACTACTTTGTAATTTATATGACATAATAAAATTAAGCTAATGATTTGGTCTTTTTCCTAAGACCACAGCACAATATACCGAGTCAGAATTAAACCAGCGCTGTAGCCTAAATATTGTGTAAATGAAATGTTTTAACAGGATCTTGAAAATGCTTCTTAAGAAGTTCACGTGTCCGAGCTGAAACTTAAGGACATCACTACAGTGTCTGTGTCCAATTTCAGCAGGTAGATGGAGATATATAGTACTTCATCTTTTTGACTTGCTATTTTACACAAAGATTTAACATTTAAATGACTGCTGGTGCCCAGCCTCCAGGTAGCTAGTTTGCAGTAAAGCATTAGGGCTGCTCCTGTCAATGCAGCCGTCATCATGTAAAATGGAGCACACTTTCATCCATTGAAACTGGAATTTTGGCTATTTGATGTTTCAGAAGAAACCAATATATAAATGTCTAGTTCCATGAAAAAAATTTAACGGATTTCAATTATTTGCTGTTAAAAACTGTGCTAGAAAGTGTCCAAACTACAAAGAGAAATATTACTATAGGATTAATACCTGACACCCAAATCCATAACATACACCTACATGAGACAGTCTAGCAGCACTTCATCAGCCAAAGAATTTGCATGTTCGAAATTGCTATGGCAGGCAGAATGTAATGCCTGATGAGAGCTGACAGGCAAGGGATTAACAAGAATAGAGCCAAGTAATTCCACCGTAGATTTTACCTGCAACTGACACAGGTAGAAGTATTTAATGAATTATTCCAAAGAGATGAGGAGAGTGACAGAGTCCTCCACCTGTCTCACATCAGCTCAGGCACTGCTTGATAGCTCTTGGCACCTGGCAGCATCCTGGATAAATCCTAGATGGGAATCCTGTACTCCTCACATCGAAGTAGGAATTAAGTTTTAAGCAAGTGAAATGCAAACTGACATTACAGTCCCTCATGGTGGGATCTTGATATTGAATATGGATATAAACCCATATACTAACAATACCTTGTATTACAACATTACACTTATTTCTGAGGACAATGGAGAAACAATTAAGCAACTTGTTCAAGAATATATAACAATCCCCTGACAAGGAGCCCAAGCACTCTGACTTGCTGGTATTATGCTTTCCTTGGAGGATCCCCCTCTCATTCCCTTGGCTACCCGTGTGCGTTACTGAATATTCATTTTGTGATTCACGGGACTACAGCAGTTTTTAGTTTGCCTCTGGATCAGAGATAAAATTTCTGAATAGAGCTTTGTAGCTTGGAGTGTTTAGTTTTCCTGTAACATCATTACTGAGCTAGCTACCCACATCCTAGGACATCAATTCCAGATATCCTGCCAAAGATCAGATGAGATGTAAAGGACTGCATTCATTAGCTGCCAAAAAAATGCTGGGGGAAAGGGATAGAAAATTGCCTACATCTGTGACAGTGGAAAAAAGAAATACAATGTAGTTAAATATGAAAATACAAACAAATATTTACACAAGTTAAAAATGAGCATAACAAACCAAATTTTATTTTCAGAACGCAAATAAGCTTGCTAAATATTAGCGAAAACAGATTTTTGAACAAAGTCTTACAAAAGCACTACAGGAATGTTGTCACTTGATACTTAGGTAATATTTTCGTTTGCTTACTTTTGTACTGTGTTCTTGTAGTACTCTCAGAGGAAGAATGTGAGCCGCTTTTCTTGATTGTTCCATTATAGTGCCTGAATATTCTATATTCTCTACAGATGGAGCTGTATATTAACAGAGTTGGTTTCGTACAAACAGCTCAGTCAATGTAACACAAGGGTTAATCATCATATGCCTGATTTCCCATAAATGCCGGGGAGAAAAACAGGGGCTTGCAACACAACCCCTTTCAGCCATTACAGGAGCTATGTGTTTTTCAGCATCTTAAGATGGCTTGAAAGGCAAAGAAAACATTTCATGTTTTTACTGGTCGGCATCCACCTAAGTATCCGGCAAGCAGAATGACAGGAGCTGGGGCGTTAACCTGCTTCCTGGTGTTGATTTTTCTTATGTTCATCGTGCACGTTATAAACACACACTCCCCTTTTCAAAGCACTCTTATTCTAAAGGTGCTTTATTTTACAGCTTCCCGCTCAAAGGAAGCACTTGATGGCTGCGTGCACGTCTATACTGCTCCTCCAGCAGCTGTTCAATCCATACTGCTAACCGAATGGCAGAGATGGATCTATGCTGGTAGCGCTTCAGAAGGAATTGTGATTACACCAATGGCTGTGCATTAAAGCAACATACATTAAGACTTTTATCTGTCTGAAGCGTGAATTATCAAAAATACACAAATAAAATGGTTTTCTCCTCTGTGCTATGTACCTTTGTAAGGTTAATCTGAGTCATGTAACCTCATCAATAATACAATTCCTGGAATTGGAAACAGAAGGACAACGATGCCGATAAAAGCAAAGCAAAGAAGTCAATTCCGTTTTCTATACTTGGTTGCTAGCACACTTAAGTAATACAATATTATCCTGTTAAATTAATGTTTGTGATTTTTAAATACACATATAAAGTTTGAGGGTAAGGTTTCTTTCAGTAAGAGGCCAGTCTTATTCATTGCTCTTTAGACCATACGTACAATTTGAATTTTTCTCCTAAGTTATTTTATCTTCATATAAACTCTTCAAAAGTGGTTTCGAATGGCAGATGTAATGGTGAAAGGGGTAGAAGAATATAGAAACTTTATTTTAAGTTGCTACTTAATTAAAGTTTAATTCATAGAGTACGTCCCCTTCAGTACTTTAAATAACAAAACTAGTTTAAAAGAGAACATAAAAGAGAACACAAAAGAGAACACAGACACAGAATTCATGTAAGTTTGTTTGCCTAATGGTTTTCGTGTAAGTTAAATAATTGCTTAACATTATGTTTGCAAATTAACGGGTAATTTATTTTGATTACAAAATAATTTATGAAATCTGTTTCATTAAATAGTGAAATTTTAAAACACATAAATGCATTTACAAAACATGCATTATATTAGAGGCAAGAGGGGACCTTCTGTATTAAAAGAAATTGAAGGATTTAAAAGATTATGTAAAATTATTTCAGTATCAGCCAAGTCAGAGGAAGCTGCCCACCCTTGGAACAGAAACAGGTGTAGTTTCATGGCTCCCGTTACTCCTTGCAAGACTTTTTGGAGCCCTGTGTTGAGAGCAATTTACTTCCTCTCCTACAGACCTTCAGCTCTGACCAGGCAAGCAAGCAAGCACAAAGAGACAGTGGATTTCTTTCCATATTCATCATAATCCTACACATCAGTAAGGGTAACTCTGATACCAATACAGGAGTGCCATAAGCAACACAGACTTACTTCAAAGCTCATTCTGAGAAACTGGAAGACAATTTAAGGAAAGAAAAAATGAGAGGGATCTTTCAGCTGCTGCATCCGTGAGCTAAAATAAAAAGGTGCTCTTGAAACTGTATATAAGGTTCTCAGAAGGCAGCCAGTGCTGCCCAAACGCAGGGTGGCTTGGACTTCATTTCAACAGAAACTCTGCGGAGCAGAACATCCATCCGAATGACCCTTCGCAACGGCTGCATTTCCTCCCGCTCTCCCGCACACCCAGTTACTTCACTTCGGTCTATGAGCTCAATAAATTTCCTGCTTCAGAAAGAGGATGTAACAGGGAGCCCTGCTAACCACAAAAGTCTACATAATTAAGCTCTAGCTTCCTATTTTACAAATCATCTTTGACAATCCTTAATAGCTACTTAGCAGAATAACAGCATAAATATTACTTTTATAAATAGGAATGATCTATTTAATACCTTTTTCTTTATTAAGGCATTTAATGTAATTATGGAGGAAATAAAATTTCCCTAGTTCGAAGCCACACATGCAGTTTGAGCTCTTGAAAAGTTTGCTTCACTTGGACTATGAAATACAGGAGAGAGCTGAAGGATCTGATAAGCACAAGCTGGCCTCCAGCCACTTGCCTCGAGCTGAGCTGAGCCTTGCTGTTGCACAAGGAAGTTTGGACTCAGAAAAGCAAATGCATGAAGCACTACCCAAAGCACGCACTGGAAGGGAGAACTGAGTCAAAACCAGAATAAACTCAGTAAAGGAAGTGATTTCCTAGCAGGTTGTAAGGCCACGGCCTGGTTAGTGGGATACCTGGGGATGCAAAGGTGCAGGATGACACTGGCGGGCAAACAGGGAAGGTGGCAATTGAACATCTGTTTCCTCAAGCCCTCTGAGGGTTCTGCACGCCGTCACTTTGGCATGAACGTGCCGGCTGCACCGCTGCCAGCTGCTCTGCAGACGATCGGCCAGGGGCAGACATCAACTGTTACCTTCCCACTCCTGAGCTCCTGTTCCAGTGCCCAGCTCGCCTCGGCGGTGGGAACCACTTTGTAACTTCACCTCGGGCAAATACGGAGCGGTGCATACCACAATCCTCCGAGAATCCCCTCCGCTCGGCTCCTGCCACCTCTCGTTTAGCACTTTGGTGAACACTCTCTTTTACAAGGCCGGCCATTTGCTCAAGGCCTGAGGGCGATTTAGTTTTAGACATTACTAACAAAAAAAAACCCTCCGCGCTGAGTGGGAACCTTTCCACCTTAGGATCTACAGGCCAATTTAACTAAGAGAACGTTGATTTTTTCCTCTTAGGAATTTCACCTCTGTGAAATAGCTACATAAAGAAAAAGAGTCTCAGAGGGACAAAACCTCAACCCTACCTATAAAAATACTCTGGAGAGAGTATATTTACATACACATGCCTAGATCCACTGTGCAATTGTCTTGTATAAAGGCGGCAAAATAATCCACAAAAATGTGGTGAATATGTGCTTATTTGCGTGATATTCATTGCTCTCTTCTCTAACACCCTTGCTCTGAGAAAATTGAAACTTGTATTAATTAAGAAAAGTTCATTAGTTCAACAGATTCATTAACCTTTTTTGGGAAATGTACACTGAGCACCAAATTAATCAGCATCCTAAAAATCAAGTCACAGTTTATCTCCCTGTGTACTATTTCTTAAAAATATTTTTTCAATATAGATGTGTATAAAACCAGCAGACATCATTTTGGGAATACTTATTTCCTACTATAATTCCCTAATGGTCAGCTCTCACATAAAAATATGTTTTTTACCTTATTTAAACAAAAGACCAATTTAAGAAACCACCTGGGATTCCAAATCTGTTTTCAGACATTATTAATTTGGAAGTCTTAGGCTGTGCCCTCCTCTGACTCCAGCAGTGCCCGCTGAAGAATCTGTCTTTCCACCAAATTAGCCCAATCCCCACTGATGAACCCCCTCCAGACCCGTGTGTTTCTTAATCACTTTCAGCCAAATGAGTTCATTTATTTTAAGCTCAGTTTTTACCTATCAGGCCTTTAGCAACAATTTCATTTTACCTGGAAGGGCACACCCAAGGCTGTGATGATGTCAGGCACATTTTGATCCGGTTCTTTTTGGCTGTAGATAGCTCCAACAAAGCTACAGCACGTTGAGGCGGTCGGGGTGGTGATTACTGAGGTTGCCCACTAGTCCCTAGGGTATCTTATTTGTATTTGTTTATAAAGACTCTACTAGATGTTGACAGTTCCGATTGATCTTTTTTATGGACATTTCAATTTTGTCCATTACTGAAAAAAATGTGAAAAGCAGATTACTGTGACTGTATTAAAATCTTATAGTGACATTTTATTTGAAATTTTCTCCCAGTTGCATAGTTAAGGACGTAGAGCTTGTACCAGTGATCTGCTATTCGTCACACATGTGAAAAGCTGACTATATAGTAAAACCTTTGTTCTTCATAAAAAATAAGGGTAACAGCCTGTAGACCTAGGCAAGGCAAGCCTAATTTAAGATCGATCAAGTCCTTTCAGTGGCAATGTTGACACAGGTCTGCCAGGTGCCCTTGCAGCAAAGGCCAAACACATCATCATTTTATCACTGCATTTGTTTCAGAACCCCTCTCGTTACTTTACAACTCCTAGTTACTAATTTTTGGCACAGTTAAACTGAGAATTAACATCAGTGTAGTTCCCTTTATCACTATGTGTTACATTTTAATATAAGAATATTTCAAAGTGATGTTGCCAGCTGCATGTAGTTTCCAAACAGCAGGAAATATATTATTGGTGGGCAAATAAAGTCAGATTGAAAACCACTCACAAGATGGGTATCAAAGAGTTAGCACTTTAAAATACTTGCTTCACAGAAATCAGCACATTTATACCAAAAAAACCCAAAACAACTCAGGAAAAAATTCTCATCTTCAATCACATGTAACTAGCATTTAATTTTCTGTTTCAAATGAGTTTCTTTCTGAGGAGCTTCTATAAATTTAGCAAGATCCCAATTTCAGAAGAAAACCTCAGTCATTTTCGAAGAGGTAATAGTAAGTGCCTGATCAGCACAAGAAATAATTGACAGTTCATTGTATTAATTTTTTTAACTAACGATAGGTAAACATATAAGTAGCCAATACTGTTATGTTAGGATGTTTTCTTCATTTCTTTTTACACGTAGTTTATAAATATCTGTAAATTGGCACCATTGTGTCTTATTTACTCTGTTAAAACTAGACTGGGACAGTCAGAGGTGAATGTGTTTGGCTTTTTCATCCCGGAGGTCACAAAGACCCAATGGTCCCCATGATACAGCAAAATCCAGAAATATTCCAAAAACGGCCGAGTTTTTTGAGCATTACCATTGGTAGTCATTACCTAATTGAGACCTGATTAAAAAGCACTGCACGTCCCTCAAAGCTTCCACTCAACGTGTGAGAAGTACTAGGGATGGATATTCTGAAAATCTAAATTTTCTCTATAATTTTACAAGGAAATTAATAATGAGCTGTTTAGTCATAATGAAGGTTTTCTGGGATACGGTCATGTTTCAGGCCAGAACACAAATCAACACCAATCTGCATTGCTCGTAGTTACCACCGATAAGTGAAACTGATAACAGTCAGGTTTTGCCCAAGTTTACACTTGTCTGCTCACAGCTATGGTGAGTTCATGAGCACACAAGACACCATTCTATACTTGACCTATTACATACACCTCCTTAGCAGAAGCCACATTTGCTTTGCTTTCCTGTTCCTTGTTTTGGCAGTTTTTACAAAGTGCTAAGCTTGGTACATTTTCCAGTGCCACTTAGGTTCCATTATTCACCACAGGTCCAAAACACTGAGATGATCATGATAGCACGGGGCAGGGGGAGGAAAATTCTTGTTAAAATAATCTGTAATCTTGCCTTTAAAATACTCCTACAGACTAATTTAACTAGTTCTTCAGAGTTCAGACTCTAGGAAATGTCCACTTAGTATTCAGAATCTATCATACCTGAAAGAAAGACATTCCACTCTGAAATTAATCCAAGCTGTCATTTATCCATTACTGTTTACTAACTTTTTTCAGTATATCACTAAATCCTGACTGTCCGGCAAAACACTGCTACATGCATTGGTTTAATTCCATAATCTCATCTATTCCATTAACTACTAGAAACTAACTAGCAATAGTAAAGCCAGTGAAGAGTGCTATAAATAACTTTCTCTCTACTTCTCTTAGTCAAGAAGGTATTTAGTGCTGCAAATTTCACATAAATACACGTTGCTTATTCCCATCTAAAAGTTGGAAACTTAATGGAGATACTCTCTAGAAGCTTCAACGATCAATTCGTACTTCACTGCATCTCTGAAGTTCTGATGCATTAAAAAGATACATATTAGTTTAAATTTGGAGGGGGGTGGGTATTTCACTATTGTGTATCGATTATTGGCTTTTTAATCATAAGGTTTGTCTTTATGTCTGTCAAATTTTGCATAGTGTTAAATTTAACAGTTGTACCAATTTGGAGCATAACCCAGAAGTAGCTATCTATCAAAGAAACCCCTCAGAGGTAAAACACAATGTCCTAACCACACACACAGAAATTCAGGTGTGCTTAAGAGAATGCAGATGCAGTGCGGCTTTGCAAAGGCACGAAGGGTTTGAAGGGTTCTAGCCAAAGCGCAGCCATAAAACTCCTGTCTCCGCAGGCTGGAAATCCAAGGACCTACATGACTATTGTTACAAATCATGAAATTGTTCACATATCCAGATGACTTTCCTAAGACTAGTGACCCCCGTGTTCAAGGTCACTAATGTGACCAACTCCTGCTGCCAGCTGAACATAAACCTCCCATCACCCTCCTCCTGCCCTTTTTGCTTATTAATCTATAGAGCAATCTCTGTGAACTTCATTGCGTTTTCCTCAGGGAAGTCATACTCTATTCTGTGCACTCCCTTTTAATAGAAATATTGGATACCACATCCCAAGAGAATCTTGAAAACTTGCAGTTAAATGGAAAGAATACACCTGACCACAGATCTCAGACTGATGGAGATACACTTCATGCAAGTAATATAAATAAAATATTAATTCTAAGGTAACATAAAAAGTGCCTTCCTAACTTTTCCTTCAATTTAAAAAAAAAAAAAAACACAACAAAAAACTTGAGACTTTCTTAGCTCAAGAGAAAAATTCTAGCAAGTTTTGAATTTCCACATAAGCAATAAAACACTTTTAGAAAAAAAAAAAGCACCCAACAATTATTCTCAGATCCTCAAAGGTATTTAGATATTTACACCTCTGCTGAAATCTTTTAAAATTAGGAGTCACACAATTCTGAAAACATGTCTGAATTTATGAATTCTTACCAATTTAAATGAGGACTGCACACATCCTTACAAAGCTAGACAAAGAGCTTAAAGTTTAACTAATGCAAATGTACTAAGCATAAAACTGTAAAACACACCTCGTGGATTGCTAGATACAACCATCTCCATGCAAATTTTAATTACTAGTCAACATTTAGGAGTGGGTTGGTGAGACACATGATTTATATTAGTGCTGTTACAGACCTAAAGCTTATTTCATTGAGGTCCTGCTCCAAGGCAAAATTGCACCACATAGCAGTAAGCCGGTAAAACAGACAGAGTATTAAATCAATACAGTGTCTCACATTAGCTAATAAATTACAAGTGTGCTATCAGACCATCTGCTGGGAGCAAAGCATGATGAGTTGCAGTGATCATGCTGATTGACATTCCGGTTTGAACATCTAGTCAGAATTAGTTCACCTTCTTGGCTTCAATAGCTACTTCACTCGTAATACATATTTACAACATCGTTCACAGGGCTGGTGGGTAAAACGAAAGTTCATCCTCATCCTCCCACAATCCCTCGCACTTTGCTTAATAGAGTCTCCAGTGAATGGAAAAGGTAAGCGCAGCTTCATTTACGACTGATTACATTAAGCTAATAATTTTATAAAATTGAGTTAATGGTTTGATATACTTCAGACAGTTTCTACAGTAAAGAATTAAACTATCACATCAATGGTAAGTCATTTTTAAACCACAGAAGTAAAGTTTTTAATATGTTTTGTAAGAGGATAGAACTGAAACCTGGAGGAGCTACATCCCAGATGGGTTTTATTATGCTGTGGGAGAAAAAACACAATCCTTAGGACTTTCCCGAAGTCCCACACATTCATACCAAAAACGTTTGTCAACCCTTTGCCTTTGTTTGTACATGGTTGAGTTACACAATCCTCTGCTCATGGCATACAGGATTATAGACTGCTGTGGGCCACACTCTGGGATCTTTTGCACTGTATATTGTGCACTTATGTTCCCAACATATGCTATTTATTGTCCTCAGCATTAACACTTTGCATTTAACTTTTCACCTAAAGGTGCCATAGGACTTAAAAATACCAACTGGTTAAGCATTACAAGAAAACACCCATATATCAACTAATTTTTAATATATACTTTATATATATACATATATAATATTATATATACTAATATATAAGTATATTTTATATCTATATAATATTATATAGATATAATACATTTTTTATATATATGTTTGTCAAATATAAGACCACTTTCTCCTTCATTGAACCACAGCCATTCCCAAAGGTAAGGAAAATGAAGGCTCAAGCATGGGTGATAAAGTTTTTAAGTAACAAAATACCATTTTCTGACGGAACAAAGGAACACAGACTGTGTCACTGTATGGCGTGTTGCCAGGACAGTTTCTTTAGGTGCCATGCCATAGTCATGATAGTTGTTTAAGAAAAAAACATAGAGCAAAAATGTTTGGTTAAGGTTAGTCTGATTCATCAAAAATAAACAGCTGAGTTTAAGAGTTTCTTGCACAGACACTGTTGGAAAGATTTTCTCATTCAGCAATTTGATCTCAGTTACAACAGGAAGGGTGACCAGCAGAAAAATCTCAAAGTCCTGCCTCTCAATCCAGAATATCACATTAATAGGTAAACCTACACTATGAGGTCATTTGAAGCAGAAGCACTACAAAGATCAGCTCCCAGTAACAGTTTCACAGACAGCATATTTAATATATAATCTTACTATATGAAGTCTGCAAATCTGTTTAGTGAGCTATTTTGACAAATCGAGACACAAACAAGTAATCCTCCAAAAACTCACAGGCAATGTGTTAACAATTCAGAGATTAAGTATTTCTATTTACTATACCATTGTCAGTAAAACGGATATACACAATGCATATGGACTATCATCTGAGCACTGTAACTGAAAGTATATTTCCAAAACCTTGCTTTTATAAGATTCACAACTGATCAACAACCAGGAGATGAAAATACTTCACCATTAACAGAGAAGCGCTGCAGGTGATGTAGCTACCCCCATGCAAGGAACTCAAGGCATCAAGTTTGTCATTCATGTTTGCTGTTGCTCAGCAAAAGATTAAATGAGGCAAAAACCAACAGAACCATCTTTATGCTGCTCTCTATATAAAGCTACTTGAACTTAGTGACAGAAGTTAGAAAATAGATTTCTATCACCTGGGTAAGTCAGAGCAGACTTCAGGCAGCTGAAGCGTTCCCTGTGCTGTGGAGGTCACCTAACCATTGTTTCGCAGTTTAACACAGATGAAGTGCCGTGCTGCACCAATGAAGCATTGCCATCTGGCCACATCTTTTCTGTTGCCTCCAGGACTTAACAGAGGATGCAAGAGCATCTAAGGAAATAACATACCAAGGGTAGCCAATATACCCTTGAACCTCAGGTACTTCAAGTGTGGCCCCCGTGCTGTAGCCCCTCCACTGTGCCTGCATGGTGCTGCTGTAATCCATAATCTGCACGTAAATGCAGGAAAATGTGAGTGAGAAGAGTCTGCCCGTGCTGGCTGGCTGCTGGACAGAGATGCAAGTCCAGCCCAAGTCCATATCTGTGGAAACAGCGACAGTCAAAACTCCTGTCCATGAATTAATTATCTGTCCTCACCCCCAGCTCCATAGGTCCAGGACACACATTTCTGCCCATGGAAGCATTTTGGTATGAGGCATTCAGGTTCAGATATGTGATTGTGCTGATCTGTAAAGACCTTCTGTTTCACAAAAATAGTTAGAGGTCTCATATGACAGACCTGTTGAGTTTCGTGCAAAACCCACAGTCTCTTCCAGTGCTCCACTGGTGAGATCAGAGCCATGCCACCCAGCCTCCCCTGTGCCCCGAGATCCATCTCTGCTAGACCCGAACGGCAAAATGAGTCTCAACAGTAAAGCTGTTACCCAGCATTATGGCTCCATCCCCTTTACCTTATGGGAACTTCTACACTGGGGATGGGGAAAGGTGAGGTCGACAAAAATTGTTATGAAAACTTCAGTAATGGGAAGATTCTGACACCTAGTACAGGGCTGGGGCTGCCATAGCATTTATGTCCAAATAAAAACACTCTATATCATAAGTCTTCAGGTAAGCAATGACAGTAATTATGCAAGGGAGCTCCCCTCTGATACCTGAATTGCAGTACACATTAAAAAAAAGAATGCTAATGAGATTATTAATAAGATCCTACACTTACAAGGCAATGCCATCTTCGTCACACAGTGAGTAAAAAAACCCAGTGGAGTGGAACAGCCGAAAAAACCTGAGGAAGGAAGGACACAGAATTTTTCCCCTTCTAATACTGAAATGATGTCCTTAACTGTTTAAATAAAAGCAGTGACAGTATTTTGCTCAACAGAGGATTGCACAGAGCAGCAAGTAAAATCTGGCAGAGGTTAGCAGCAAAGTAAAAATTTACAATCCAAAACATGCCCACGTCTTGACACAAGAACTGCCTTCATGGAAAAGGTTGTATATTCTTCAACATAGTTTGAAGCCAAGTTGTTCCACAGGTGGCATCTATAACGAAAACAAACTCTAGCAAACACAAGACAACTTCAACATTAGAGCAAAGCACCATAGGGGGAAAAAAGAAAAAAAAAGCAAACATTTCTTGCTAAAAATCATTATAACAAAACACTGCATGCACAATGCTGTAGAGCTGATATCATAGATGAGGACGCTACACCTATTTGCAAATATACCTTCTGCCAAAAATGAAAACAAAGAAATGGAAAGATTTCCTCAGTTGGCATGCAGCTCTAGTTCAAGGTGAACTTGAAATCCTCAATTACAGGAAGCAAAAGGCGTCAACAAAATTTACTTTAGAGAGCAAATTAAATATGCTTAAACAATGAGAAAGCTCTAGAATCTAAAGTTAATTTAAGTGTAAGATGTGGGATTCAAAAATGTATTCTCCTGTTTGGCTAAACAAAATCTCCGTGCAAGCAGTAATTACTATCCTTCTGTCCTTTGTTAAGAGAAGTTTTAGGCATCTCAAGGATTGATGTAAATGAGAAGAAAGCTTCTTTACAACATTTATAAGAAAAACTTTATATCCTAATCATGCCACAAGACTTATGGGACTGCCTTTTCTGAATCAAGCTAAAACATCCAAAACTCTTTTCAGGGCACAGGTTTTAAAGTAAAATATTCTCAGCAAAAGAAAAAAATAAAGAAAAATATATAAATCTCTTGATTACCATAAATCTGTCACATAAATTGTATGCCACATCTTTTTTCTAAGCTGAGGTTCCTATGACTGGAAGATACAGTGAAAGAAAATAATAAAGGACATAAAAGGATCCTATGCAAAGGTTTATGAATATTGGCTGTTCCTAATATTCATCTGTATAGCGATTTTACATAACTTCTCTTTATTGCATATTAATTTTTATTGCATATTCATTTTATCAATGTCAAGTGAAAACTAGCATGTTCAACTGATGGGAGAGGTACTTCCTTCCCCCCCCCCCCCTTCTTGAAATCCATTTTGTTCATGCCTTTCCATTATTGTAAAACTTCAGGCTGCAGTAGTTATGTTCTGTAGTATATATTTGGTACTAATGAATCACAACCTTTCACAACCTGGGCAAAATGAGTCATTGTAATGATACCTTTTTGCTACGCTATATTTACTTGCCAGCAGGATCCCAAATGGCAATATTTGCCATAACACGGCAGCGGCTGCTGCTATTCTCAGTCCTTGGAAGAAAGCACAAGAAGTTTTTTCCATGACCTGAGGAGTACTAGAAATTGGCTGCCCTGAGAAGACCAATCTCAAATGCACACCAATAAAAACACTTTCACGCATATTCACTACAATATACAGCATTGCTCATAGAGAAACTTCATTCCAGAGTAATGCTGAAGTATGTTGATTTGCAGTATCCTTATTTGAAGGTGTACTATCACACTGCTTTATTTTTTATACAGTATATATAAAAATCTATGTATGAAAGAAAGTATGAAGAAAATGGTATTAGGAGAGGGAAGGAAGCAAGGATTATAAAAACAAATAAACAGCTTTTTAAATTTCTTTCTTTCCATGCTCTGGTCTCCAATATGACCAGCAAAGCAAGATGGCTGTTTTAAGATTCATGTAAGTTTTCTATAATGTTATAAATTCTTTACATACCCAAATACCTTAAAACTGAGTATAAACATATTTAAAAAAAAAAAAAATCACAGTCATGAGTATTAAATAACTACGGTATGTAAAGAACACACCTTCAGCTACTACTTAATATATGCTCTTAGTAACAGAAAGCAGCACATGCCTATTAATTTCTAACAAACTGGGACTGCATCAAAACACATACAGACAAGAATTGTTTCTACAGCATCCTTAGTAGAGCTACAAGATGAAAAAGAGAACGTTTGCCTAAGCGAAGACAAAAGGTGGTAATTCCATAGCAAGTATGAAGACGGTGATTATTTTCAATCTCAAAATTAGTTGCTGAGGTTAGTTCTTCCTGCGTGACATAGTGCTATTGATGCTATCAAAAAGAATACAAAAAATAACCATATTTGTAAAAGAGTATTAGATGAGCCTTTTAAGAACTTGTGGCACTTGCCAAAAATCTAACAGTAATAGTAAGCAAACCATTTAAGAAGTAATTTGGTTACTGGAAACATTTCTTCTCAGTATTCCTGTTCTTCATGTTCCGTTTGCATGCTGTTATATAAATTCAGCTTTCTTCATTCATTTGGTCTATGCTGAGACTTTAGTTGTTTATAGTATCATTTAAAATGAACAGACCATCCCAGTGATCTCTTTGCAGGGTAGTAACTTTGAACTCCACTTAAAATTCTCAGAATTCTGTATATAATCGTTTTGCAGTGAACACCAATGAGTTAACAAGAATGCAAAAGAGCTTTTTTCATTTATTGAAGCCAAAAAAATTTTCATAGAATACTTCTTCACAGATTATAAATTTTCCTTGTATTATGGCCTGTCCAGCATAATGTAAGACAGCGGAAAGATGTGAACTGTCTCCTCAAAAAGAAAGCAGAAAGGGGGATGTAATAACAGCAATTGAGTTTTAAATTTATGATCTTCAAATTATTTCTATTCTTACGTATCACAACATGCCTGTATTAAAGAGGACGGCAGCAACCTGTTCTACCTGTAATAATAAAGTCATTTAACTTACTTCATGAATGTTAACCCAAGCACACCTTGGATGCTCAGTCCATTTGCTCATAAAACATCCTGGCACTATTTTCTAATTTCAACAGTTTGTATGGGAAAAGGAGTGTTTCTCAGAAACATGAAAAAATACCATAAAAGTTGAGTGAATGTCCTATAAAATCCAATTCACTCGAATTCAAAAGACCACAACTCCACTCTCCCCACCAGTTCCCCTCACCACACTGCCAAGCAATGACTCGTGTGACAAATTCTCATGGGCAAGTCTCCAAATTCTCCCCTCAGCACAAGCATGATTTAGGGATGAGGCACCTGCTTGCACACAGGAAAAGGGGAAAAGTCTTAAAAACCCACCCAAGAGAACCAGGATTTAACTGAGCCTCACAAAGAGATATAGCTCCTTGTAGCTCCCCTGAACTTAGTTACTAAAGATACAGTTTCTGTCCCTTTACCCTAAGCACCTGAAGCTTCAGAAGCTGTATCAAGCCCTCCCTTTAGGATGCCTCACCGAGCAGTACAAGCAGCAGCACCAACTGAGCTGAACGGCTCAGATTTGATTGCGATGAAGCAACGACCAAAGCAAACAGTTCAGTGCCTCACAGCGTTAAATGAAAAACAATAGGAATAGCAAATACCATGGAGAAAACCAAAACTCGCTTTCAAACAGCCTCTGAATTGAAAAGGAAGCTAAATCCGCTAATTGAATTATTTACAATTAAATTATTTGCAAAGCTCAATTTCAATAACAAAGCATTTGATCACGCTGGCTTCACCTCAGATCATTACTTTAAACTACTCAGACTCACCTCAGTCAGATGAGAATCACCTAATCACAGAATGGTTTGGGTGGGAAGGGCCCTTAAACACCACCCAGTGCCACCCCCTGCCCGGGGCAGGGACACCTCCCACCAGCCCAGGGTGCTCCAAGCCCCATCCAGCCTGGCCTTGAACCCCTCCAGGGATGGGGCAGCCACAGCTGCTCTGGGCAACCTGGGCCAGGGGCTCACCCCCCTCACAGTAAAGAATTTCTTCCTGATATCTCATCTAAATCTCCCCTTTTTCAGTTTGAAACCATTACCCCTCGTCCTATCACTATGCTCCCTGACAAAGAGTCCCTCCCCATCTCTCCTGTGGGCCTCCCTTTAGGTACTGGAAGGCTGCTATAAGGTCTCCCTGGGTCAAGATTGTAATTCAACATTTCAAACCCATGTTTTCGGTTCAGGGACACCTTGCAGAGCAGTTTTTCCCTTTATTTCTCCTATTCATTAGGAAGTACCTGACACCCTTGGCAGGACCCTACGCCCTTGTGTAGGATGGCTACCCAGGAAGAGTGAGCCACCCACTCTTCTGAAGAAAGGGGAGATACAGAAAGAGCACAACTCTAGTATTATTCCTGCAAATTAACAATTTTGAAATAATGATCCAAGTGATACTTTGTGTGGATATATAAAATAATTATATTGTTCTACAAGATTAATTGTCCCATGTATGACTAGCCTGCTTCAAACATCAAATCAATGTCCAAAATTCGTTTGCTTTTAATTGTCTCCCCAGCTTTAGCACACTCAGTTCAATAACCTTGTTTCAGAACAGATTTTCTACGCATGGGGAAGGCTGTTTTATACCCTGGCACCTCCAAGGGCTAAGCGATATCCTATGAATACTGCAACGCGGAATCACTTATAAAATCATGCACAATTTGTGGCTTAGAAGGTTTAATATGAAAGCCTTTAAAATGCTCTATTTGTTTTTAGAAGATTATTTATAATCTTCAATTCAAAAATGAAAACCTTCGCAGAGATTTACCAGAGACATGAATGATAAACATTAAGGGTTGGTAACTTCAACAGTTTTCATGTTTCTGACAAGTTTCACTGTTGCTAAAAAGAGTTTAAATAAACCTCTGGAAAACGTACACAACTCCCTGAAAACCCATTTATACCAGCTTCCTTCTGATGTCAAATTATTATTCCAGTTGCCTTAATTACATCATTTCAGTATATCAAACATGGATACCTGTGGCTTACCTCCACATATGGATTTTAGAAAATTCATTATTTCTCTATGCATGGAGCCTTTATTTTCAGAATGTTGCTTGCACATTGGTGGCTTCATTTATTTCTGTACTTAGGGCAGATAAGAGTAAGCCAGAGAACTCGAAGAATTTCTCTGGAAGATTTATACAGAAACTGCTCCTCCCAGCTGGAGGTCTCAAATAGCAGCATAAGATACGTTTCCCTATTTTCGGCATAGCCAGACATACTGGCTGCTAATGGTGCTACGAAGTTGCCCTTTGGTTACACAAATCAGGCACAGCATTCTTTTCTAATTTACCACTTAGCCACACATCTGCTCAAATTTATCAATAAGCTGAGGCACAATGAGGGAATTGCAACCAGATGTTTTTGCATGCACAAATTAATAAACATACTATATCCTTAATGTCAACATCTTTTTTTCCGGCTGGGGGTGAGCACCACCCAGCAACTAGAAAGCCGAAGCACCACAGAGAGATCCAAACCATCCAGCTTTCAATAGACTCCATAAGTCAGGTTAAGTTTATTAAAAGCTTTAAACATTTATATATCTCCAGGGAAGCATGACTTTAACACATAGCATTTAGAGGTAAATCATTGGCGTAATAGAGGCTCCTTTCTGCAACCTCCCGGGACCAGAAGGCTGGCTCAGATGATGAACTCCTTTATCATCCGCACGCTAATTGTAGCACATCTTGAAATGATTGGATCTATTGTTAGAACAGGCCTTGTCAGCAGCTGGGACACGGTGATTAATAGAAATTTCTCTTTAATTCCTTAGGATGTAGAAGTCTAAAGTCACAGTTGAGCCCTAGACCCCAATTATTAGGTGATTAATGAAATTATAATTGCCACCCTTTCGTTCACATTCATCACTAGGTTTGCTATTAATCATTGGAGGTAAAGCACAGGAAAAAGAAAATATTTTACAAGCGCGATGCTATGGATACATGGGAGAAGCATAAATGGGTCAGGAAAATATTTTCCAATGCACCAGGCTGGAGCAAATGTGCATCATTACCAACAACTTAACAGTACTGGCGGTTCAAGTGAAGGTCAAACTTGCTAGTAGGAATCATTTTCTGTCTGATAACAACAACAGCTACCACCTTAACTAGCATTTGAGAGACAGATACAGACCATCAAGGTAGAAGAAAAGCGTTTTTGGCATCCCTGTCAGTTAATGGAACAATCAACCCCAATACCAGGATTTCCTTCCGAGTTTTAAGAATGTTTCTTTTAAAATCATGCATATACATTGCCTGTGCGCACAGGCAGTGGTGCCCCATCAGACCCGTCTGTCAGCCATCCCGCACTGACCCCGCACTGCCAAGCAGTCCCCAGAGCAGCCAGGTCACAGCTCACACTCCCCTCTGTTCCCGCGCCCCAGCGCGCAGAACTCCCTGCTGCCTCTGAAATTGTATGGGTCACGTTTTCCAAGCCTGATTATTTCCCCAAGACAACTGAAAGTGGCCAATACTGCTCCAACAATTAGGAATTAACTGAATAATTCTTTTGCCTATAAAATATGCACTTGAAAACAACATTTAGAACTGCTTTAGCCCTGGAGCATTAATGTCAGGAAAGGTCAGATCCAAGATAT